>CALNHX010004802.1:0-119571 GCA_940337035.1 Agriotes lineatus | reverse complement strand
TGTACCGTTACGGCCAACTCAAAGTGCACGGCAGATTTTTAGCGTGTAATACGATATTCTAATCATAGACGTCGAGTTTTGACGTTTACGTTTGTCATCAACTGTCATAGAACTAAAAACTCGAAAAATTCCCAGACATTTGTCAGAAGCAGAGAAAATGCGAGCTATTACAAAACTGGAAGAGAACTGGTCGCTGAGTCGAGTCGCAGCAGATTTGCATGTGAGCAAGAGCTGCATTTTCAAAATTAAAAATCGTTTTGGCAGTAGAGACTTCTACAAGAAAAGTTTTTTTAACCCCAGAGAACAAAGAACGAAGAATACAGTTTGCAACCGACTATTTGAATGAAATCGACGATTTTTACAACAGGACTGTTTTCTCAGATGAGAAGGTATTTCAATCATTTACCAATTGACGATTAAGGGTGTATAATAGACCACAAAATTCAAGATTTGAGAAGCAATATTATTCAACCCTTAAGTAGTGGACGATTCTCTGTAAACGTATGGGGATGGATCAATGCTCACGGATCTGGGGCATGCTATAGAATTAATGGTCGACTGAATGCTGAAAATTATTGCAATATTTTGCAAAATGTGATGCTGCCATCTGTAAGAGAGGTCTTTCCTAATCAATTTACTTTTCAACAGGCAAGATATTACTTAATTAATTAATTTTGTTTATGTTAACGTAATTGATAACATTATTTTCACAGGATAACTGTCCTGTGCATGCAGCAGGGATTGTTCATTGATGGTTTGATGAGAATAATATCAATTTATTACCATGGCCTGCAAAAAGTCCGGACTTGAACCCTATCGAAAATGTTTGGGGGTATTTAACTAAAAAAAATTATACCAGGGAGTTTGCACCAAACAACGCCGATGAATTATGGGAAAGAATAATAAATGCTTGGAAGGAACTGAGAGGATACAATATGGAAACATTGGTCAACTCTATGCGAAACAAACTGCAAAGCGTAGTAGCAATTGAATACTGATACATATTTATTAAATACATATTATTACATGTATAGTTTGTTTACTTGTGAAACTTTGCTAAATTACAAACATTAAAAAAGTAATACCTATTCTTACAAGCACAAGCAACGCCACTGGAGAAACCCTCATTTAATAGGCCGAAAAATCGCAAAAATAACCATAGTAACAAAAAACCGTGCAATTTGAGGTGTCCGTAACTGTACTATTGCTACAAAAAAAAACTAGGACGTTTCTTTAGCTGTGTGAATCGGAATTTTTAATTGGCAACTGAGATGTTATTAACTTTCAAATTATTGCAAAACGTCACTGTCAATCATGCCTAAAGTAAGTTCAGTTTCAAAAGCTAGGATTAATGCTTGTTTAGAAAACGGTGTAACTATTCAGCAAATTGCAGGTTGATCTAGTTTTATAACTATTTTATATTATAGCTTTAGATATTAAAATTTTATGACATGTAAATAATTCTAACCTGTCATATGACAGTTTCTTAAGGTCATTTAATCAACTAAAACAATAAAAATGCATGGCTAATGGATTTAGATGTTGTCCTAGTTTTTTGTGGTACCAATAGTACAATATTAAATCACATCCACAAAACATTATTTCTTTCATAATCGCTTCTCGGGCTAGGGCTAATTGTAAGATCAAAGTGTAGTATCTGTTCTTATCAGTTTAAAAATTGAAAATTAAATGATTAATTATTGTTATTTGTTACTGACCTAACGCAATTTTCCATTATTGATGACTTCATTTAAAATGCGGTCAATGACTTACTCGAGATATTGAGATAGGTTAATAACCAGATGTTTCGTAGCGTCTTTATCAGCACCTATGCAGATTTTTTTTAAAGAGAGTTTTTGTTGCTTGTAGCATTGAATTAAAATCTTACTCCATAGGCGGGTATACATTTTTAATGTAAAACTGTTTCGAATTTTAACTCAGTTATGAGAGCGTTTTCGAAAAAACGATAAATAGAAAAGTTGTTCAGTTTAGAGCGTTCTATTACGGATTAAAATATTTGCACTCATTTCTATAACACCCTGTATAATCTAAAGTAGTTTTTTCATTTAAAAATTCGTTCTACTTAGTAAAAAGCGTAATCAAGTTATTACACATCCATATTTTATATAGTGAATTTATTTTAACAAGCAAACTGCGCGCTACGCGCACGTGAAATAGGATACGCGCAAGGTCAAGCTCCGAGCCGAGCGCTAAGATAAGAAAAACAAAACCTAAACAAATATAAACATCTGTGAAGCCGGAACGTGAGATTTTATTTTGTGCCACAGACACACATTAAGGAAAATTATATTATAGACTAGCAGTCCAGTGAGACAAATGTCTCATTTAATAAAACAAAAAAAACCGTTTTGCAAATAGAACGCGTATTCACCACACGTACGTATAATTGTTGGTAGCAAACTACCAGTCGAATCCGCCTTGATAAAATTTGCCTAGAATCTAACCTAAAAAGTTAGGATTACGATAATTAAGATAATAATTAGTGTTAGAGACTGAAATTAGGTTCCTGACCTGACATGACCATTCCAAACATATAACTTTAATAACTTTTTTCTCTATCTCTTACGGTTTGGCTGCTGAAACAGCGTTCCGGACAGACAAGTCTATTATATATATGGATGGTTAACATAGCAGTTTCGTTTCTATGAGAGCATTTAATCATACAGGTCACTTTCATAGTTACCAATGAAATCAATAAATTAGAGCGTTCATTTTACGAGTTAACATACGAATTTGAATTAGGTACTTGCTAATAAGAAACTTTAATTTTGTTACTGGAATGTAGGTGTGCAACTAAAAAGTAGATACATAGGAACAACTTGTGTGTTGTATCTTTTCTTCAGTTGTATAATTACATTAGGATAACTTTCAGTTGTCATTTTGACAAGTAATCATTCATATGTTAACTCGTATCATAAACGCTCTAATCTATTGGTCTCATTTGTAACTATGAAAATGACCTGTATGATTAAATGGTGGCATAGAAACAAAACGCTTATGTTAACTATTAAAATAAATTCCCTGTAGGTACATAAAACCCTAAAAATAAATCACAATAATTCACACCTCAAAAATCTATGGATTGCAGTTGATAATTTTTTTAAGTGTGAAAAGAGTTAGATATGAAGTCATGGGTATTTATTAATAAAACCATTTGGGATGGCTAAGACTTCAAAACCACCTGTCTTCTCTTAACCCTGCATTCCACGGATGGTTTGGAAATTACACGGTTCCACGAGATGGGGTCTGTAGACCCAATCTATATTGCTAATTATTTTGTTAAATTATCAATATTTTGATTTTATTGTAATTTTAAGGAAAATTAGTACCATGAGATAAAAAAAAATGATTTTGAGCTGGCCTTGATATGTGTTATACGTTTGGCAGTACTGAAGTGTATTGTCAGTCTATGTCAAATTCAAGATTAAAAGATTAGGTTTTGTTTGTTGTTTGACACAGACTGACGTAAAACTTAACTTGCAAATCTCGAATTTGACATAGACTGATAATACACTTCAGTACTGCCAAACGTACAACACATATCAAGGCCTGCTCAGAATATTTTTTTTTTAATCTCATGGTACTATATTTCACAGGTCACCGTATGTAAAAAGTTAAAGAAAAAGGTGGCCTTGGAATTTATTATTTACTGAAAAAAACCTTACAAGTCTGCTTATACTTAATAAACTGATTTCTTTTTCAAACATAATAGAAGAAATAATTACCATAGTAAACGCGGAAAATATAGTGCTTATAAAAGCAAAGAAAACAATGAAAGTGTTTGACGTATACAAAATAACGATTTCCAAAGCCAGCCATTAAAATTGATTGGCATAGTATTGGCAGCATGTTTGCGCATGTTGCAAACAAATGCAATTATTGTACAGACTGATCAATAAAAAAACCAATTAGGGCAGGCTGTGATATGTGTTATATGTTTGGCAGTACTGAAGTGTATTGTCAGTCTATGTCAAATTCGAGATTAGTAGGTTAGGTTTTGTTTGTTGTTTGACACAGACTGACGTAAAAATTAACCTGCAAATCTCGAATTTGACATAGACTGATAATACACTTCCGTATAGTCCATTTACTTGACATCTGCACTGTCAAACTGACATTATGTTGGCACCACTGCTATTTTTCACATTTTAACAATTAAATTACTGTACAGTCTCATGAAAAACACATTATTTTTGAGGTATAGTCAAGACATTTTTTTTTAATTTGACACTGACAGTGCAGATGTCAAGTAAATGGACTATACTTCCAAATGTATAACACATTTCACAGCCTGCCCTAATTGGTTTTTTTATTGATCTGTCTGTATAATTTACAGTAATAAGGGAATCTTAGGATCTTGCAATATTTGGAATGTCCTCATCGTCCGACTCTTGAGGTTTGGGGTTGTTGTTTTGCAGTTACCCTTGAATTACCTTCTTGTATTTTAAGAACAATTTTACAGAAAAGGGGAATTTTACGAACTGTATACAATAAAATGGTACTTTACGTATGATCTATGGGAATTACCTAGCATCCAGTAGAGGACAAACCTGAGTTACAAAATGTAAGGAATTGGTTACCACAGTAACACGAATCCACGGGTTGGGCCACACAGGCCCAACTCCCCTACCACATCTAAACAAAAAGGGCTAAATTAAAAACAACCACATTGAAGTATGTCCCATCTAACAGCTGAAAGGTAGATACGAGCTTAAGCAAATAATGTTATTTGACAAAAGTTACAACAAAATTACGTTTTTTCCTGGACCTCGTAGGCCCAACCCATGGAATGGGGAGGGTTCATTACAAATTTGAAAATGATGACAGATGATATGACAACAGAGAATAAGTGCACTAAATTTATACATATACGTTCAATAGGTAAATCATAGCCAACCCTAAACTGTTTTATTAATAAACACCCTTTACAAATAAGATACGAGTTAAAATTACGAAATTAGATATGGATAAAATGTGGATATATTATGGATAGAGAACTTATATTACTAAAGAATCGTAGAGCTTTACCTACATTTTTACATAGGTAGTTTCATGCGAAACTTGTAAATTTAAGGGTACTATTGTGTACTTACTCTTTATAGATGTTACAGGCGACTTGTATAATTCAGGCATTTTATGTATGTTTTAAAGTAAAAGTTAACACTCATTAGCCAATGGGTTTAAAGCGGGTGCACACTAACTCATCACCCTAGCAAATTTTGTAGGTATTTATGCAGAAGAGCTCATCATCGGCATCAGGCAACGACTGGTGAACATGACCGGAGACAGGCTAACTCATGTCAGGATGCATATAACACAAACAATCAAAGGCTGTAACTAACTTAAACAAGCGATGCCGGTTTATTCAACATAACCCCATATTATACATATTGTCTGCAACCGTGCAGTCATTATGCATAATCCCTGGGCTGAGGCTTTATCTTTATATAAAATGCCTGAATTATACAAATTGCCTGTAACATAGAAATATGTGAAAAATAACTTAGTTCATTGTCATTGTTCATTGAGATAGCATTTAAATTTCTAAAATATTCTCGTAGCTGTCAAAACAAATGTTAAAGAAATTCAACCAATAAAAAACGTGATAAAAATTGGTAACTGTGTTTTGAGAAGTATTACTACCTACATGGAATTAATTGTTTTACCACTACTAGGTAGGTGCGATTAATCAAAATTCATGCGATTTTTCAAAAATAGTGAACCTTACACACTCTAAAGGCAAATGCATTAGGTACTGTTATTAACTGATTACTGCGATTGTTTAAAAAATATAACAATTAACTATACACTAACCTTTACTAGATAATTCACAGACAACGTTTCATTCTGTTGATGAGTAAGTACTGTTTCAAAATATTGTGCAAGCCGGTAAACCTATGAATCATGTGGATTGAATGCCCACCTCCCATCAAGAATAATATATAACAGTACATATGGTACATAGAAACCTAGCAACCCAACTTTCAATGCATAAACACATGTTATTGAACTGCAGGCCTCGACCTTGTCCTTGGCCTCAATAGGATGTGCTTTGTATTTTCAGAATTATGTTATGAGTAATTCTATAATTTTAGTCTAAAATGATTTCTAAATGATTGTAAAATATAACACTATCTAATGAAGCACTTAAATGTTACCTGCTCTTACCTATACCCTATACACATTGACCAATCGTGTTGATTTTGTTACATAACTGGTCGCTTGGGGATGACCATTTTTGTATTGTGTGTACTATTATGATTAAATAAACAAGTTTCTAAGAAAAGAATACAAAAAATATTTATTTCAGCTACAGTGTCTTTCATTGGAGTATTTTCCACGATATTGCTTGTACGTAACAAAATTACTCAAATGGGATCCTTTTGGTCTTACCATTTTTTTTAGCTCCACTAAAAGACTCATGATATGTTTGATATATATTTTCAGGCATAATTATAAGGGCAATATTGAAAACGATTCCGAGTTCTATCAAAATTTGTAGCTAGTTATATTAACGACTAACTCAGCTTGTTACCTAATTTACTGTAAATTTTGAATTACAAGCAAACCGCGCACTACGCGCTGCGAGTCTTGAATCGGCGCGCACGTGAAATAGGATACGCGAAAGGTCAAGCTCCGAGCCGAGCGCTAAGATAAGAAAAACAAAACCTAAACAAATATAAACATCTGTGAAGCCGGAACGTGAGATTTTATTTTGTGCCACAGACACACAGACAAACACACATTAAGGAAAATTATATTATAGATATTTGATTCCAAGATTCTAATAAGACTATCTAACACGAAGAGCCGTGTTAATTAAAAACTTCATACAAATAGTGAATGCAAAATACAGTAGAACTCGAATGTAACGAATCCGTCCGTGATATAACGAATGCTCGCTTATAATGTACAAAAATGAGTCCCGATCACAACCCTATATTCTTATGTGTATTTAGGTTTGTTTATAACGAACGCTCAGGTGTAACGAACAAATTTTCAGGGAAAAATTGACAAAGCGTTCGGTTATAACCAACTAAGTTCTTGACCACGTGGAACAAATACATATGATGGGTCAGTGATTCCCAGAATTTTGTCTAAGTATAAATTAGGTAGCTACTTCTAAAATTAAATTTCTGCATGCAGTGCAAATGCTGAAACATAATAATACGAATATAATAGAAAACAATTTAATTAACAATCGAACAACCGTCGCTAGAATTGACAAGAATAATAAAAAATATAGGGATTGCCATGTGCCATGTGCCTAAAGTAAAAACATCAAACTTGTTACCTTCTGCACAATTTTTTAATTATGTATATTTTATAATACAAACATTTTTTTCTCATTTAAACTTACGTGTTTTTTTTAATTTTGACTTTTATAGCGAACAGTCGCTTATAACGAACATTTTTAAATTCCTCTTCGCGTTCGGCTCTACTGTGTGTGATCGTCGCTTGGAAATATGTATAACAACCAAGTTTTTTGTCGAATAAAAATAATGAATGACTAGATATTTATTTAAAAACTATTCAATCTAATTTTAATCAGCGATAGCCATGCTTTTAGTTGATATCAGGAAAATAATTAATCATTTTCAGATTTTAAATTAAAAAGGATATTGTTGAAACACAACACAAAATTATTATTATAATAAATGATCGTGGTTTGGTTAATGAATATGAACACACACTTTAATTAAACGGATTTATTATTCCTTCTTAAACTTGCCTCATACATTAAAAATGTCATTATCTGTCAAAAAACATCTGCTTAGTAACTAACTTTTCGCAGCAACTCTACTAACTTCAAAATGAACTTATTACTAATAATTATAATTTAACATCCTCCCACCTAGAGTTGACGTGAAATTTCGAAAAACTTATTATAAACACAAAATTACAATACAAACATTTTGCTTTTTAAAGCCTGTATGACACGACGCTAAATTTTGTGCAAAATTTACTTGTAAATTTTCAAGGGTAATACCACAACAGGTGAAAATTTTTTGAGAATTTTGTTTGTTCACATGCACATTATTGCGTTTAAATTTATCGAAACCAAAACTGCATTAAAAATTCCTCGAGACCGCAGGTCGAGTCGAATTTGAGCAGTTTTTGTTGAGAGAAATTTGCATTAATTTGAAAGTTGAGGAAAACAAATCTCTTAAAAATTGTTACCTTAAGTGGTATTTGGAAAGATTATTCAACAATATGGGTAGATGACTTTTACCGTGTTCGACAGAACACATTTTTAACGTTTTCCACTATTAATTCAATCCTGGAGCTTCCAACACGATTATTATGAGTTCTTAGAACGACGCTGATTTGCAAACTTTGACTTTGACGTTTTGGTGAAATGTCAGTCAAAGGCTACTCACTAAATTGAAATCATTAAAACCAATCGGGCTCGCGTGAAAACACGGCGTGATTATTTCCTGAATAAATGGATAAAATTCAGTTGGTGAAGCACCTTTAATAATCATGTTAAAATTGTGCACAAGCGATTAAATTTTGACACAAATTTAACCGAGGTTAAATTTTGACGTTTTAATTTTTGTCATTGTTAAACTGACAGAAACCATGGTGATTACGCATTATTATGGATATGAAGAAATAATCAACAGTAATATCCCAAGTGCATTAAAATAGCCGATTAAATTTTGACGTTTTCTGTCAGAATGTTTTGCTAAGAAATTTGTCAAGTAAATTTGCCGCTCAACAAGAATCCCGAGTGCGCAGCACGAGGGATTTTGAAGCGGAAAATTTACGAGATATATTTCTTCAGAGCAAAACATTCTGACAGAAAATCGTCAAAATTTATTCAGGCTAGTTTACATGCACGCGGGATGTTCGGAGTGATTATTTCCTGAATAAATACATCAAATTCAGTTGGTGAAGTACCTTTAATAATCATGTTAAAATTATGCACAAGCGATTAAATTTTGACATAAATTTAACCGCGGTTAAATTTTGACGTTTGAATTTTAGTCATTACTAAACTGACAGAAACCATGGTGATTACGCATTATTATGGATATGAAGGAAATAATCAACAGTAATATCCCAAGTGCATTAAAATAGCCGATTAAATTTTGACGTTTTCTGTTAGAATGTTTTGCTAAGAAATTTGTCAAGTAAATTTGCCGCTCAACAAAAATCCCGAGTGCGCAGCACAAGGGATTTTGAAGCGGAAAATTTACGAGATATATTTCTTCAGAGCAAAACATTCTGACAGAAAATCGTCAAAATTTATTCAGGCTAGTTTACATGCACGCGGGATGTTCGGAGTGATTATTTCCTGAATAAATAGATCAAATTCAGTTGGTGAAGTACCTTTAATAATCATGTTAAAATTATGCACAAGCGATTAAATTTTGACATAAATTTAACCGCGGTTAAATTTTGACGTTTGAATTTTAGTCATTATTAAACTGACAGAAACCATGGTGATTACGCATTATTATGGATATGAAGGAAATAATCATATACAATACCGCGAGCGGTCGACGAATTGACGAAAATTTTTGTCAAAGTGTATGAGTGTTTATTGCTTCGATATAAATTGGTCGAGTGCGACAGCACGAGACCAATTTTGAAGCAATAAACACGAATAAACACTTTGACAAAAATTCATGCAATTCGTCGGCTGCAAGCGGCATTTGAAGGACTATTCAACGAACAAAATTGACATTTCTTAATAATTAATCAATTTTTTTCTATAGCACATGTTAAAGTGTGCTTTTATCAACTCAAAACAAAAGGTCAAGTTTTACTTTAACAGCAAGGGTAGATAAAGTAGCACTTTAACATCAAGGATAGATAAAGTAATTTATTTTTCTAACATTTGTTTAAATTAAATATGACAGCTTCGTATTATCGTAGCAACCCAATCTAGCTACTGACATTTTGAAATGTCATTATTTCTTTTGAAATTGTTAAAGTTCTTGCTATAGAAAAAAATATTGTATTATACACGACGATAAAGTTATTTCTATCCACTCTTGAATCATTACCGTCTCGACTTCGTCTCGACGTTAAACGATTCACTCGTGGATAAAATTTAACTTTATCGTCTTGTATAATAAATTACTATTATCACGTCCTCATTGAAAATAAAAATCAGTTGACGTAAAATAAATTGTTTGTCAAATTTGACATTTCTAATATCATATTTGATTAATTTTACAGGAAGTTAAATAAATGTCACAGGAAGAGTAAAAAATTTTCATTAAAACTCCGCTAGCGGAATTGTTGCACAATTTTACGCTGATTGGTGGCAAATGACATAAATACTAAATTATGATTGGTGAATAGTTAACTTGAAGGGGGTGAGTTGAATAGTCAAATAAAATCACTGATAATTTTTCTTTCAAAAACACAATTTCCTGTTTGCAACGTGTGCTAAATTTGATGTTAAATTTGGCACATGCGTAGTAGCAAATATTTTAAGTGGAAACAGTACCCTTTAGAGGGTATTGGTTGAAGTATGCGTTTGTTTTCATGTTATTTGTCGTTTGTTAGCTATTTTCTGAGGTTGGGTTAAGGCATTTATCTTAGAGACCTTTAAATGTATCTTAGATAGGAGCGCCAACATTAAACACGTGGTTAAACAATGCTAATAAAATGCAGGTTATGTTTACATTTCTCGTCATGCGCTGCAGTTTAGTCTGATTACGATACTTCTGCTCATTTTTACACGCATATTTACCAGGAAATTCAGAACAACGCCTAAATAATTTACATGAAAATTCAGCGCAAAATTTAGCATCCAATTTTCTGTATGCAACGGTGCTTAATATTTTTATGAAAATTTACAAGTAAATTTTGCATAAAATTTAGCTTCATGCCATACAGGCTTAATTTAAGTATCGTGCAGGGGGAATGATTTTTCTTCCTCTCCTGTTTACGGTTGGCAGGAATTCTGCTGCTTCCTCGTCGTACGCTGCCTCTTCAACATTTATCTCAGTACGATTATTTCTAGTATGTTCAGTCGATTCTTCTCCGTCTTGTTTATATGAATGGTCTTCGCAAATCTCTAGTCTGTAGAAATGTAGACTCTTTGAACTGATCTTAACAACTGCCCGTTTTCAGTCTGCAACTTAACCACACGGCATACGAGGTCTGATAAAAAATACGGTGAAAGAACCTTATCTCTTCCAGGTATAATTTCTAACACTTTGGCTAAAGTCCATTCTAACATTTTTTGTATACCTATCGTTACCAACCAAAACTATTTTTCCAACTTTCAATTCTGCTGTTGTTTTGCGGTGAGCATTCTTCTCTATTAAAGCACCTAAATACTCAATGCAAAAAGTCTCCGTAATTCTTCTTTTAACTTCAATAAATAGCGTAACCGGTTGTTTAAATGTTCTCTGTCCGTTCGATCTAGATCGGCGGTTCCAACTTCCGTAACTTCCTGCAGAAACATGTTTGTTGTTAATGGTGCAACTGTAGGATCACTATCCGACATGTACGTTATTGGTCGATTATTAATTATCGATTCGTATTCACATATTATAGTAGAAAGTTCATCGTGCGTTACACAAGTAATTCCTAATACTCGTTTCTATAAATCTTTTATGATTCGTATTAGACGTTCCCAAAATCCGCCACATCATGGTGCTGCCGGGGGGTTGAATCTCCATTCGAATTTCCTTATGGTGGAGAAGGATTCTATTTCTTGCCAGTTGATAGTTGACAACATATTTGCTGTCCCTACGAAATTTGTTCCATTGTCGCTATAGATTTTCGTGGGTCAACCTCTTCTCGCTATGAAATGTCGTAAAGCTTGTTTAAACGCAGTGGTTGATAGACTCGACATTATCTCTAAATGTATTGCTCTGTAGACGGCACACGTATAGAGACAAATTCACCCTTTATTGTTTCCTTTTAAGTACAATGGTCCGGCGTAATCTACACCGACTATTTCAAAAGTTTTAGCATCTCTAATTCTATCTATTGGTAACGGGTATGGAATAGTTTCTACGTGCGTTTCTGAAAATCTTTTACACGTCACACATTTATTTATCACATTATTGATAGCTTTTCTGCCCTTTGTGATCCAATAATCTTCTCTTAAGTTGTTCAGTAATATTTGCACACCATCATGCTTTAGTTCCTCATGTTTTTCTCCTATCAACATTTTCACTACTGGATGCTAATCAGGTAAGACGATTGGATTCTTGAAGTTTTTGCTGTCTTCTCGCAAAGTTTTTCTTGTAGTGACTCTGATGATACCCTCTTGATCGTAGAATGTGTTTAGAGAATTAATATTCTTCAAATCATTTCCGTACCATTCAGTTTGAATTAATTTTATCAGTTTTTTCTCGGCACGGTTTAATTCTTCTACTCTTAAACAATCCCTTCGTTCTTCTTTGTCCTTTTCTTTAAATCGCATCATCCAGCCTATCATATTTATTATTCTTTGAAAATCGGAAAAGTATTGATAGTACCATCCGGTATCGTTTTTGTTTTCGCAATCATGTCCGTGGTTTCAATTATCTCTTTTTCAAATGTTGACTCTGGCCATTCTTGTGGATTCTCATATAACCAGGAAGGACCCTCCCACCATCGCTCTTCGACAATTTGTTTTGTGGAACAGCCTCTGGGTGGTAAATCTGCCGAATTTAAATCTCCTGGTATATGCTTCCAATCGTTTATTTTCGTTAACTCATGAATCTCTTTTACTCGATTGTTTACAAACATTTCTTGTTTTCCATTTCCTCGAATCCAATTTAAAACAGTGGTTGAGTCACTCCAATAAGTGACTGGTATCTCTCGATCGCTTGTTCGACTCTTCAACACCTCCGCTGTTAAACGAACTCCCATAGTGGCAGCCATCAACTCGAGTCGAGGAATTGTTATCTTTTTTAATGGCACAATTCTTGCTTTTGCTTGTATAAGCTGTACACAACCGTATTATGTTTATTCGAACGTATAAATACTGCAGCTGCATACGCTATTTTGGATTGATTTTTGTAATATTTTAGTTTTGTAATATCGGTTGGTTTAAAACATCGATAAAGTGAAATTGCTTGTTGTATTAAATTACAAGAAGATAGTTAAATAAAAATATCGTATAAAAAATTTATTAAACAATGCCAAAACACGACTTTTCAAATCAGTCCAACAGTAAGTGTATTCCATTATTATGAGCACAAGTGTACCTACCAACAAAGTTATAAAGGAGTTCATACGCTGAAAAGAAAAGCACGGTACACCGGGTGATCATAAATGGTTGTGATTTTTTTTCTTAGGTTGGCACTGTTAGTGTTGGTTACCCTACTGTCAATTTTGGTGGCACTGTAACTTTATGTCAAATTCGAGGTTATCAGGTTAGGTTTTCCGTCAGTTTTGACACACACTGACGCAAAACCTAACCTGCTAACCTCGAATGTAAAATTTGACGTTTAACTTAGCGTTTCTGTATAATGTATTCGTTTAATTCTCCATTCGAAGATTATCCATACAAAACTCTTGTCTAGCAAGTCCTAGCAGTAATTGTTGATAATTGCTTGTTATTAACTTTAAAACGAATTTTTATACGCCGATATTATAATATCAATTAGCACCCAATTTATATTAATTATTACACTGTGTCCCATACAATGTTTTCTTATGTGGCAGAAAATCCAATTAGTCTCTAAAATTAATAGAATATTTATTGCCATACAACCTGTATATTACTAAGGAATCATTTGGATTTGGTCAAATACACTAAACTGGTGTATTTGATTTGATGTATTATTTACATGCAGAAATATACAAAATTTAAAAGCAACGGAGTGTTTTGTTCATACAATGGACAGCATTTGCAGAACTTGCCTTAGAAGTCCAGAACGACTTTTATCATTGATGGAAGATGCACACCTGCCTTACAAAATAAAAACTATTTCTTCGGTAGAGGTAGGAAGTGTTCATAACCTCATTTTATAATGCTATTGTTTATTAACTGAATATAAAAATGGTTTGCAGATACTGCTAAATGATAACTTACCAATTAACGTATGCGCAGAATGCATTGTTAATATAAATTTGTCGTATAACTTCAGAAAATTGATTGTTAACAGCGACCTGCAGCTTCGGAAGCATTACACATTATTAAATAAAAAGAGAAGTAAAAATACATGTCAAATCACAAATTCAGAAAATGTTAATGTGGAGAATTCCAATATTAAAAATAAAGAAACAACCAATATACCTCCAGCTGATGAAAGTAATATTAAAAATGACTCGGTAACTGAAGAGAGTCACACAAATTGTAATAAAGACAACGAACAACAGGCAACACAGAGTGGTTCAGCGAATGCCCGAAGCAATCATAATATAAGAACAATTACTAGGCGAACAGTAAGATACTACAGATTAAAAAGTAAATCAAAACTGTACAAGTGTAGCAGCTGTGACTACACCCATGCTGACTACGTTAAGTTTAAACAACATAGGCGGCTCCACGTGGGTGTAAAAGGTGTATGCAACATATGTGGTAAACTGATAAGCGCAGATAATTTAAGAAAGCACATTACCCTTCATACCGAACAACCAGTTGCTTGTAAAACATGTGGAAAAGTTTGTAAAAATACTGAATCACTACGCGGCCATGCCTTAATCCATAGAGGAATCGAGCTGAAATGTAAATTTTGCGGAAAAGTGTACAAATACCGTTCAGGATATGCACTACATCTAAAAACACATACACGTAAGTATAGATAGTTTTCAAGTTTAACTTAAATACAAACCGTCTGTTTTCAGAGGGAAATGTCAAAACTGTTAAGTGTCCCCTCTGTGGCAAACTGTTTCGTGGTAATACAGATTTAAAAAAGCACATGAGAAGTCATACTGGTGAAAGGCCATATCCATGTGAATTTTGTAAGAAAGGGTTTTCTAGCAGCCATGCTCTTAAGACACACCGACGACAGCATACAAATGAAAGGCCGTATGCGTGCACTTTGTGCCCTATGGCTTTCCCTCAGAAGGTTTCATTACGGACACACATAAAATCCAAACATCCTGCAGAAAACACGAGTACAGAGTAACCACGATACACTTATACCGGTATGCTGACTTTGTGACTCAAATTCGTTTGCTTGCGCGCATCACGTCACGTGCGAGATAGAACAGGCGGGAATTCAGGCTGGATGCATTAGTTCTGCAGTAGTAACGTGGTCCTGCACAGTTTAAGTGATTTTGTGATTGTTTTATGTTACATTTAGCAGGGGCGGCGAGTTATACAGTTTCAATCGGGTGCCTTATACTACACATTTCGGAAACTTCAGGTTTTTAAAGAAATAAATAAAGAGTATATAAATCCACTTGTATTGATTTCTTTGTAACCTTAAGCGCAACTCCGGTACATCTTCAGATCTTGTCTTTAAAAGCCTGAAATAATTCGAATTTTCATCGGGTGGCCTCTAATGGCAAGACCCTCCGTTGCTAAATATCTTAAACTAGTAATAAACGTGAGCAAAGCAACTCTAGCTTGTTTCATTTGACTTTCTTTTTCGGTATTAAGACTAGCCAAGACATTAACACCACGTTCACTACACACCACAATACCAACTGCTTGGAAATGAAAATTTGAACGTTCGTGATCTGTAAACCGCTCTATTGCTTTATTCCACGAAGAAAAACCATTAACACAAAAACTTATATAGGCATTTTTGTTGGACCCAGTAGCGGCCTCGAATTAAGTTTTTCTGTTTTTGCTGCCTCTAAGCATGTCGTACAAAATACTCTATCCACCTGAAGATTGTAATCTATCCACCTAAACTGATAAGATCACTTATGCAAAAATTTCCTTGTGGATTTTCTTTTTGTGTCAATATCTGCAATTAAAAAATTCTTATAATTAATGAAATAACTAATAATAATTTCAAAAATACTCTCAAAATACTCCGGCACTAGTCGATTTTTCCTGCTTTATCAAAAACTTCTCCATTGTATAGGCAGACAACTGCGTAGAGCGAACAACGCAAATGCTACTTGGCAACTGAGGCGTTTACTTCAGCTAATTGCAAATATCCATCATGAAATAAGCAACATTGAATTCTTGGAAATATTTAGGTAGTAGTTACCCTAGCCGGTACCTAGGCGATAAGCCTTAAATTGTACTTCCGGTCCCAACCAAGACAGGTAGTCCGGTCATTACACCCCCTGGCTGATGCTGGTTAGCACATGCTGCTTCCATTCCAAATAAATAGTTTTGAAAGATATTATTTTACTGTTACAATTCATCGGGTGCGTTGCACCCGTAACAATTTGTGATCGGGTGCCGTCGCCCCCGTGCACCCGTCTACTCGCCGCCCCTGACATTTAGTAGGGATGTCGGCGGGTACCCGGGTATATTTTTTTGATTGGTCAAGAAACGTCAAAATTCTGGATTTTTATTGGTAACTTTTTGACAGATGACAGGTCAATTGAATAGTCAACAATACATGCAAGGTAACAGGTTTTTACTGGCGAAAGAAGGATATGACTGGCGAGCCAGTCACCTTCTTGAGCCAGTAAAACCTGTTACCCTGCATGTATTGTTGACTATTCAATTGACAAGGTAACAGGTTTTACTGGCTCAAGAAGGTGACTGGCTCGCCAGTCATATCCTTCTATTCGCCAGTAAAAACCCTCTTACCAAGCTAGTAATGTTAAATACTATAATTTAGACATTTCATTCAAAGCAAAAATATCTTATTCCTATTTGACAATTGCGAATTGCGACCATTCCTCGAACAGTTCGTTCAACAACAAAATGTCAAGTTATAAATAAATCTTGAGTATCATAAATGATGGCAAAATTACATGGATTTGGATTTACAACAAATATTACATCATGAAAAATATAGAAAAGACCATAAAATTAAGTGAATTTTACTTGTTACAGCAGCCCGAATATGTATTAAAATGTATTGCGAACGCTAGAATTTCTCTCGCAGGTGACGTCACTTACGAAGCATTCTGCAGCGGCGATGCGCACAGGCATACCGGTATAAGTGTATTATGAGAGTAAGTGACATTATACAACTCTTGGATGCTTCCTCTGTGTAGTACCTATTTTTTTATGTAACGATAGCTTCTGTATAAAGCGTTTTCTAAGAATAAACATTATAAATGTTGCGTTAGTTTATGATTTTAAAAAATGTTACCCTACCAAGTGGTTATTTCATATATATAATACTAACTATATTGCTAGCGACTATGAGTGAGAACATCACGGAGGGAGTGAGACAGACAATCAACTCTAATGTATATGGTGAGCTGTGCGCAAGCGCGTCGTACGCGGGGCGGGGAAGTGAACCTCACCTCACGGTCAAATTTAAAATTCGCTTCTAAAGGCGGCTTTACATTTGTATAGTAGCTAAAGCAAGTTACTAAACGAAGTAGCTAAAATTTAGTAGTTTAGTTAAGCGAGCACGTTTACACACGTCATATAACATAAAATCGGTGGTCTTTTTCTTTCTTTGTATGTTTGTTCGCTATATCCTCCGAAGATACTGGACCGATGAAGTTGTATGATGGCTTAAAATGTCGCTAATTGCTAGACTTAGATCGTAGGCCGATTTTTATTTTCAAAAAAAGTACGAAAACGTTTGAATTTAAATAAATCTTTAGTAGCGGTGAAGCCGTGGCGTGTTAGCTCGGGTGTATCACTATATATTATTATAGTAATAGCGCCTTGTTACATGGAATCTTTAATCGTCCAGTGGTAAGATTTTTTTATTTTTAAAAACCTCACCGGAATCGGGGATTGAACTCTCAACCCTTAGATCAGTAGCCAGAATGCTTATCCACTAAGCTACGGAGCCCGGCCTATTTTATATATGATATGATCAAAAATTCTTTTCATCTAGTATGGCTATGAAATATTTCCTAATCTATGAATCCAACTATAAACAAATACACTCAACTTTAGTGTATTTGCTAACTGCGTTGGGAAAGGTACCTCTGATAGCTCCGTTTCCTCGAAATTGTTCGTTAAATTCGGAACGAGCCAAGCGGGGAGATCTGTCGGCATTCGGTAAGTACCGATGCGAGCGTTTTGATGTACCTCGATTTGCTCAATGTATTCCAACTGAGTAAACAGAGGATTGGCGCATAGTAGGTAACAACAATGACATATGAACGACGGTGTTATTTAATCTGTGCTTATGAATGGTCTTCGACACCTACAGGAAAAGATTATAAATGAATGAATTGATGAAATTTACGTTTTAATTTGACATTTGCGCATTTCATAACAGGTGACAGTTGAGCATTGTAACGTCCCGTTTCAATAGCTCGTTCTAGCAATTCACATATTCTTTCGGACCACCTTATACTTAAATAATGTAGCAAAGGAGTTCAGGTTTATCGCATAAAGCGCCTAACATTAGAGATAAGGCACCTGCAAGGCTTTTCTAATCAAAGCACGCTCGCTTGACTTTTCCTAAGTAGGCTCGCTAGCAAACAGTCGAGTTTCTCGATTATTGATTTTTCACGAAGACCGCTTTTGTTTAAATAAACGAAAACCGCTAGCTGGGTTGTTTTCTCCACGAACGGCCGTAAACAGCTTTGGTAAGAATGCATCTTCTAGTTAAATTTTTCGTACCAATTTTGATATTTAGGCCGGTTCCCACTCGGCTTTCTTAAAGTTATTCTACAGTTACTCAAAGAATAACTGGGCCTTCCATTTTTCGCTTCGACGTGCAAGCTGGCTGGAAATTTCAGAATGCCCTAGGCCGCTTTTGCCGCAGTTAGCTGCTCTCATTGCTTGTAACGTCCTGGGATTTTACGAAATAGTGCAGCCAAATCCTGCTTAGAAGTCTTTTTGTCAAGATGCAATATATCAGGATCTTCCCCCTCACGATCACTGGACATAATGCCGAATTAAAATGTAAGTACATGCATTTCTCAGCGTTTCTATCGATAATTTGTTACATGCTGGGGTTATGGCCTTATAGTTCTTCTGTAGGTTTTTGAAATATTTCAGTTGTGTCGATAACGGTTATGATAACGTTACCATATTAGCTACTGTCTACAAAATCTCTGACAAGGATTAGGTATAATTTTCTGGTATAATACACTTTCTTTCTTCCCGTTCTCGTACCCTTTCAGGTGCCGAATTTAAGTTGGGTTGGTTTCCATTATCCTTCTGTTCATTTCTTCCATTCTTTTCTGTTTGATGACATTTTCTTCATCTCTTCTATTGTTTTGTCCCTTTTTTCTGCTATTTGCTGTGTCCATGTCTTTCGTGGCCTCCCCATTCTCCTTTTATTGTGATTTTTTGCTCCCCACACTCTTCTGGTCAATTTGTTTGGGCTCATCCTTGTCATGTAGCCGAACAAATTTAGTTGTCTTCTTTGTATTTTGCTCGTTATTGATTCCTGTTTATTCATCTCTCTAATTGTTTTATTCGTTAATCTCTCTCCCATTTCATCTCCATAGCTTTTATCTTCCCTACGTGTCTTTTCTGCGCAGTCCAGTTTTCACATGCATATGACAGTGTTGGGATGGTTATGACATGGATTCTTAGTTTTGTTTCTTGTGAAACAGCAAATCTAAAAATGTTTTGTACACATACGTAGTTTTTTACGTAGATTCGAATTTGATACATCATCTTATTTAAAATTCCAAAGTTACCCCCTACCTCTCAAAATAGGGAAGGAGATAATTATAAAACATATGTTTAAATATGTACCCTCATCTCCCTATTACCTCACCAAAATTTTATGAAAATATTTGAAACCGTTTTTCGAGATATTGCCTGCAACATTTTAAAAAACTCACCTAGTATGGTTGCGAATAAAAGATATTGAAAAAGAATCAAAACAAAAAACAGAAGGTAGCACAAAAGTTGAAGAAACTTTTGAAAGAAATTACTTTACATAAAGAACCAATTAAGATATCTAAAGAAACTGATAGTCCTAGTGATAATGAACGTGAAGCAAAAATTGGTAGTTCACCGTGGATTGAAGAGGAATCAAGCCAATTGTTTGATGAAGATATCGTAATCATAGACAGAAAATTTTAAATTGCTTATTATGTACTCGTTAAATTTAATACATACAAAAAATCTATGTTATAGGTACTATGTTGGTCAAATTGAAGACCTTGGGGATACATCTGCAACCGTGAATTTCATGCGGGTTGCGTGGTTGAACACATTTTTATTTTCTGAAAATAAAGATGTTGCAACTGTACCCAAAGAGGACATAAAAACCAAATTACCTTTACCCTCCATTTCCATCCATTCAAAAAGAGGAAGCACCAAATACTTTTTTAGCAGTCCTCTTTATATTCTACGTAAGTAAATCAGATGCACAAATGTTCAAACCTCACCATCTGATCCCCAAGCCACTTGCACATAGGGAGCAATGGACAATATCTGTCCATTACCGCACTGAGTGCGGTAATATCCATTACCGCACTCGGCGCGGTAATGAAGCTCTTAACGATACTAAAATTAATTTGGTTAAGACGCTATAACAACACGGATGAAGATAAATAGTATTAATGCACTAAACATATTATTGCAATGAAACCTAAATACAAAGAAATGCATCAAATCCTTGCTGCTCCAGTTGTAAAATTGGATTTATTATAATATTAATTAAAAGCTCCAGCGCTGAGTCCTACTAATAACGAAATAAATGCGGAAACATGAAGTAAACCGCATTTTTAAATATTTTTTTAATAAAGTTTTTTAATTAGCAACTCGAGAAACACCCTAGATGTGAAAACGCTCAAAACTTACAGATCTCTACACAAAAGACGTCCGTACGCCACTGTCTTTGTTATTATAAAATTGAGGTTATAAAACCCAAAAAACAATACACCACAGAACTACAAAAATGGAAAATATCTGCAGGACGTGTCTTAGAACTCCAGAAAATTTGTTGCCCTTATTTGACGATACAGGACTACCTCATAAAATTCAAACAATATGCTCTGTTCAAGTTTCGGAGACTGATCACCTACCAACAAAAATTTGTGCGGAGTGTGTAATAAACATTAACTTATCATACAATTTTCGAAGAGTAATAATTAACAGCGATTTAGAATTAAAACGACGTTTAGAAAGTTCCTGTAACACCCCTTCTGAAGACTTGACGGACAAAATTGTACAAGAACACTGGAAAATTGAAAGCGTCAATCTACCAAAAACAGAGAGTATTGAAGAAGAAAACATTTCACTTGATATAAAGGAAGCTGAAATGATAAAGCAAAGTAGCAGTGAATGCAATATTGAACGTAGTGAATGTAAAACGTCAAATGACATTCGAGGAAATATTCGGTGGCGAATACAATCTCAATTAATAACCCTTAACAGAAAGAGATTGTGCAGGTGTAGACTTTGTGATTTTTCCACTACAGAGTATGCAAAGTATGTTAATCATAAACGTACTCATGCTGCTTCAAAATCCATGTGTAATGTTTGTGGAAAATATATCCGTACTGACAATTTAAAAAAGCATATTGCTACTCATACTGATCCCCCAGTGTCATGTAAGGAATGTGGGAAAGTCTTTAAAAATAATGAGTCATTAAGATCACATTTATTAATTCACAGAGGTTTGGAAATTACATGCGAATTTTGTGGACAAACTTTCAAATATCGTGGAGGCTACAAACGACATGTGCGGAAGAAACATACTGGTAGGTTTTTAATCCGACATAATAATTTTCATTGCTTGCTTGCTTGACGCCACTTTGAGAGCGAACCCCTGGCCCGAATTGGCTGATTTTGGTGTCAATTGACTCAGGGCGACGCAAGTAAGCCAGTAGTAGGGTTTTCAAATTTTTATAAGTAACTTTTTTTTGTGGATTTTTTTGTTGATAGCTAACCTCAAAATTAACTCGACACACAAAATGGATCACTCTGGTACAAATTGCATTAAATGAATTATTTCGCGCCCAATTTGGGTGCAGAACGCTAGTAAACAATAATTTCCTCGATATTAACTGTTATAAGATGATTTCAAAGGCTTTTACGGCCATTGTCATTATTTAACAGACAACTTCCAGAATTGGACTGTTCAAACTTGGTTTTTTCTTTGCTCTCAGTAGAAGAGTTTCATCTCCGCATGGTTAACACGTTGAATTACTGTGCTCATTTACTTTTCACACTCCTGATAAAACTCTGCAAAAATGGGCAAAATGTTGAGTTCTTCCATATGAACAATAACACGATTCGATCCCGAAAGTCTTTCGTTAAATAGTTAACTTGTACTTTATAGAAAACATGACTAATTATTGTTTTTATAATATTGCAGGTGGTTGCAACAGAAAAGTGAAATGTTCTCTTTGTGAAAAGATGTTTTACGAAAAAACAGACTTGAAAAAGCATCTGAGAAGTCACACAGGCGAGAGACCGTACCCCTGCGAATATTGCATGAAAGGATTTTCAAGTACACATGCTCTTAAAACCCATAAACGTCAGCACACGAATGAGAAGCCGTATGCTTGCGAATATTGTCCAATGGCCTTTCCACAGAAAGTGTCACTTCGTACTCACCTGAAATCTAAACATTCGGAGCGAATAGAGGATAAATTGTAATGGGGTGTGAAGTACTGAATTATTTATTCATTCCTTCTAAAGTTTTCTATTTCTATTTCACTGTAGCAACTAATCCTCTAATAAATTCCTTTTATTTATTACAAATATATAATTTTTCAATTATTTGTTCTTCTTTTATACCTGTGATATCAGATTGTGTATAACTGTTTATCCATTTAAAATCTATAGTTTTGTGACTTTTGTAAATAGCAGTTCTTCGTTAATTATATTTGTCCATCTGTGTTTTTCTTAATTTTTAAAATGTTGACCTCAGATTCGAATGGAAGATGAAAAAGTAGAATGGGAATGTCTAAAGAACGAACCGCATAGGAAACAACAACAAAAACAAAATGCCGGACAAATTTTAAAAAGTTAACATGCTGATTTATGAATTCTAGAAGTTCCTCTGATAATGTTGGGCTTACCATTTTCAACTACTTCAATATTAAGACCTTGGAACCCATTGGCCTATGATCAAAAATAAACACAAAAATAAAAATCCCATAGTAGACCTTAACAACAGTAAGATCATGAGTGATTAACTCTTGTCAGAAAGATTGTTATTTTATGAGCATTGGTTGCTTAGCAATTAAAAAATAAATTGATAAAAAGTGTAGTATGAGCGTTCTTTTCCTAAGAATAGACATCTAAAAAGTATCTTGATTATTACACAGTGTTCTTTTACAATTGTCTAAATGAGAAGATTTTTCCTTATCCAGTTAACATGTTTTAAAAAATCTCATTTAGACAACTAGAAAAAAATAGGATTTGTGTAACAATAATTCATTAACAGGGCTAGATTAGAGTTCTGAGAAGCCATTTAAATAGATATTAATTATCATTGAAAAATATTTCTTCTAAAATGGCTCTTGCATCAAAAACTTAAAAATTATGCCAACATAAAACTATTCAATAAATATTGTTACGTTTTTACGTTCCGGACTATTTAAAAATTATACGACGCTTCTTGCATAAAACATTTATTTTCAACGATTAATTACGATTATTGACAAACACAAGAATTATCAAGGCAGAACACAAATTACTTAAACTAACGAACTATTTCTAACGATACACTATTTATTTATATACGACTTAACATTAATGATTTATATGGTTATATTTATTTGTTATTTATTTCACTAGAGTTATGTACACACGGGTTCATTTATATGGGAGCTCTACGCGCTTCGAGCCAAATTCGAACTGACTCGATTCAGACGGCCGAGCTTTTATATTCGCTGGGTAAGGTTCCAGAAACGCTGCGATCTTTACTGGAAGTTCCCGACAAACGTGTGACGCATCTCGTATTAGTCACCAAGGCCGCTCTCGCATCATCTGGAAAATGACTCATCCGTCCGCAGCTGGCCCCAAGGTCGTCTCTTGGCTGCTGTGACTCATAAGTCTGCATCGGCCTGGTCGCAAGGTCGTTACAATATATAAAAAATAAATACAAAAACCTAAAGGAATAATTAACATTTTATATTATTTTATCTACGACAGTGTGTAAAATGCCTTTTAGTTGGCAGTTTTAAGTTTGTAAAACGACTGTTTAATAACATGTTTTCATTAGTTTACCTCGTCAGTAGTAACATGTGTAAAAGATTTCACTAGGCACGTTGTCGGTAGCAACGTGTTTTCAAATTTTTAAAACACGCAAAATTGCAACCGATTGCTGGTAATCCTAATTTACATTTAATTTTTTTTTAATATTTACCGTGTTTTCTAGATTCTATCGTAGATAAAATATTGTACGATACACATGCCTAAAGCATCTTTAGTCACTGGCGGAGCTTAAAACGCTCGCTCACTCGCGTTTTAACTCTACCCCACTAGTGACTAAAGAGTAGCTTTACGCACTAGTATCGTAAATTACTATTTGCCAATTGTAAATCTTTAGTCTTCATCTAAAAAATTTGAATTTTAAAATTAAGTTTTTGTACGTGAAATTTGGAAAAATATTTTTACAAATTTAAAAATTCATTTTGCAATAGTTATAGAAAAATAAGTGTTTTCTGGCCTTAAGATTGTTCAGTTAACTAAAACACACGCTAAAAAAATCTCATTAAAATCTTACCTAGCTTTTGAAAAATAGTACTTTTTCAATTTTGACAATTTCAAAAAACGTCATTTCCTAAATAAATAAAAATTACTCGGTATATATGATAGGGGCTAAATAGGTTTTAAGACAAGTACAAATTATTGTCCTAAAAAGTTTTTTTGAAAAATAAAAAATGTTCTCATGTGATGCCGACATCGATACACTATCCATGTTTATCGAAATTTATTGATAACTATTGATTTTTATCAATAACTATCGATATATTTTGATATGTCGATATGTACTGATGTTTCGATATATCGTTAAGTATCGGTATTTCAATATATCCATATGTATCAATAAATTGATGTATTGAGATACAGCGATATTTCTCAGTTATCTATAATTGATATCAGAATATATATACCGGGTGTCCGTTCTCAAAGTCGAACATAGGCGATTAACATTGTATTGAACGTTTTTGCCGATTCCTGCTCGCCAATTCAACTTGCAGGGAAGGTAATGGTATCAATGGAAAGATAAAATTATTACGCATCAAATGATACCAATAATAATGTTCAAGATGCGATTTTTATTTTAAAATACTAATTTAAATCTTGGGAATTTTTAAATATGCCATGCCTTGCTTTCCAAGTTCGATAGCATTTGTCAAAAAAATTGGTAATTAGTTGGCGTAAATCAGGTACTTTCTGTCAACGTCTGTTAAAATTATCTACAGAAAAATGAATTACTTCAATGAAGAACGAGTGAATGCACTAATGTTAATTGCTTATGTTCGACTTTGAGAATGGACACCCGGTATATATAATATCGCCCAGCCCTACGCACAACTCGGTAGAATAAGTTACTATATACCATGGCGTAAAGAATACAAGGTGAAACGTTCCCGAAGAAGCGCAGTCGTTCAGAAAGTAGAGGGGAGATGTCAACCAATCCCCAATAGGCCTAGTCAGGAAAACATCAAATCTTCAAACAGGATAATTCACACAAAAAACGATTTTAAGGTTTTTCCGATAATTCTGGATAACGTTTTTCCCATTTTCCAAATCTCAAATTCAACTGGACCGCAAAATTCCCATATCCCGAACTCTTTTAAAAAATACAATTGACCAGTAAAAAGTCTCCTAACAGCGAATTTCATACAAATGTTCGTTTTAACGCTTTCTTGATAATTATAACGTTTTTCCCATTTTGCAATCGCCAAATCCACCTGGACCGCAAAATTCCCACAACCGGAATTCTTTTAAAAAACAATCGACCCGTAGAAAGTCTCCAAACAGTGAATTTCATACAAATATTGATTTTAAGGTTTTTTTGATAATATAACGTCTTTCCATTTTGCAACCCCCAAATCCACTTGGGCTGCAAAACCCTTCCACATCCCGAATTGTCTTAAAAAAATACGATTGACAAGTAGAAAGTCTCCAAACAGCGAATATCACTATTGATTTTAAAGTTTTTCTAATAATTATAACGGTTTTCCACATTTTGCAACCCCCAAATCCACCTGGGCGCCAAATTCCCACCTCCCAAACTCTCTTAAAAAATGAAATCAACCAGTAGAAAGTCTCCAAACAGCGCATTTCATACAAATATTAATTTGACAATTTTTCTGATAATTATAACGGTTTCCCCATTTTGCAACCCCTTAATGAACCTGAGCCGCAAAAGTTTTAAAATCTCACAAATTTTTTTCTTTCCCCCTGCTCATGCGAACATCCAATTTGCTACAAATGCACCTCAGCTTTTTACCCCTGTAACTTCGTAGAGTACTTTGGCATTGACCTATACGAGTGTAAGCAGTTCGTACAAAAAAAATTAAGTGTTGATAACTTTAGAGAAGTGAAGTGAAACCTCATTATTCTAAAGAAAACTCGTCCTAAATAAAACGGCGAGAAATTATTTCTTATGTTTAATTAAAGTTACTTTTCCATTTTTTAAAGTAAATATGCTATTTTTTCAAAAAAATTGTTATGTAAGGTATCAATTTTTTCCATCATCATTCAAGTAGTAAGAAGGTCCATGGAAAAACAGAAAAGAAATAGAGTTGTCATTTGAAAAAACTTATGATGTCACTGTTCAGAAGTAGGTGACGTCAGAAGTGACATTTTTGCGTCATAAGTTGGCTATTTAAAAAATAAAATTAATCTGGTCGAGCGTTTTTTTTTAAACATTCATTAACGCAATTATGAATTATGTTCCAAACTTTATCATCGCACTGTATATAGACGAGTTGCTTTGATTTCAGATTTAGATATTTTTTTAAATTTTTAACAGTAATGATTATAAATGTTCGCCTTATGTTGAAAAAAGTAAATGTGACAATTGCCTACAAAAAACATGAAAACACTAATTTTTATATCTTGGAAATACGTCTTTTTCATGTCGTCGGACCATAGTCGTCACTTTCCAGTTTTATTGTAATATTTAATTGTTAATATGACACTTTGTTAAGTTAGTATAACATGGAAGACACCATTACAATATTTAAAATCAATTTAAAAAAGTACCGTTGGTGTTTCTGCTTTCTTGTCCGGAATAGCACTATTCTACAGTAAAAACTAGATCAATTTCAAAATTCATTCGCCATGAATGAAAAAGTCAGCCACATACCTAAAAAACGTTGCCTTAGTTTTTTTTCTTATATAGCAATAGCATCTAACACTTCTAGAACGGGTTCTGATTTTATATTTCATTCTGTATATTATGGAAGTGTTCGTGTATTTAATCGGTGCACCAACTTTGATGGCTATTATTAAAACAATTTCAGTGTCTAAAATGTCAGGAGCGGCTAAAAATCCCATGGTGATCTTTATTGTGCGCATGGGCAGTCAATTTTCCAATGTTGCCATGCAGAACTATCTGTACAAATACGCGGGAAATTTGAATGGCTTGATATATTCACTTTATAAAGATGAATGGTGTTTCATATGAAAGTATTGATTTTATAATGCTTATTTTATGCTTTTTTGGAAGGAAGTCCTGGAAGCATTTGGGATATTTATTTTCTGGATTTATTAGAGAACTTTGCCAAAGTTCTGGGAGGAAGGTGTTACAAATACTTCTAAAAAAACTTTAAACTTATTCAAACATTCTGAAGAAATCTGGATATATTTAATCTTTCGATACTTAAATCTAAACTGGAATTACTGCAAGTATGTGAGACTTTTCAATTTCGAGATTTATTAGGGAAGGTTGGAAAGATTTTGTAAAATTGGCATTATAGGCTTATCAAAAACAAAAAAAGATGAAATTTTTTCAAACTTTTATTTAAACTGAAATATACACGTCAAAAAAGCAGTTTAACGAAACAAAAAAAAAAGAACAGTTTATTTAAGACATACCATGTAAGTATTTGTGTCCATAAAGTATATCATAAATAGAACAAAAAAAAAAGATATACAGTAGCAAATGAACAGCTATATTTTACTGCAATCAGAACCACATTTAGTCATTCTTTAAGTCTTTCACTTTCACAATATTCATTATGAAACATATAGTTCTGCTCTTCTAACGAATTTTTCAAAATAACTAAAGTTGATATTGCTGCAGCAATCTCGTCATGTTTTATTTGTAGCGGTTTTACAGTTTTTCTATTCTTTTTAGTTGTACAGAAATTAGTCTGCTTTTTTATTTTTTTTATTTGCTGGTTCATCACTTATATATGCAATATCAGAAATAAGATTTTTTTAGAAACACTCATTATTTTTTAACAAATTCAAAATATTTTTCTGCATTTCAGTGTGTGTTCAATGACATCGTCATCCCTACTACTTAAGTTCAGTTTAAGTAATTCCGAACATTGTTCTTTTAGGTGCTCTCTAATAGGTTTTTGTTTATTTGCCTTTGCAATTGTGTTAAGATGTATAATACACAGTGTCAATGTTTTCACCTTTTAAGGTGTTTTGTATAAAATACTGGACTCTTTCGGTTTTAGAGATTTCCAGTAACAATCTCTCAAACTCTAAAAAAACAAATAATATTAAATAAACCGCAACTTCTAAGTAAAGTACTTAAATACCTTCCACACTATTGAATTCCATGGTTTCTTCCGTAAAATTCTTATTATGGACTTGAGTCAAATGTTCTCTTCATTGCATACTATTAATAAATGATGCTTGACATCCTTCTAAACACTTGTTCAAGTGAACATTACATTCATAGGATACAAGGTTTTTTCCAACTAAATTGTGCACTGTTTTAAGGTGCCTGTTCAAATTACTTTGAAGCATAAAAAGTTTTTCACAATATTTGCAGATTACGCCCATGATGGTAAAAAATATCAGCACTTTGGAAATTGAAAATAAAATCCAAAAACCTCCCTTAAAAACATTTAAATCACCACAAGAAAAA
This sequence comes from Agriotes lineatus, assembly GCA_940337035.1. Classification (NCBI taxonomy): domain Eukaryota; kingdom Metazoa; phylum Arthropoda; class Insecta; order Coleoptera; family Elateridae; genus Agriotes; species Agriotes lineatus. The sequence continues at coordinate 90,604 of CALNHX010004802.1, read as the reverse complement.
TAGCAAAAAGAGAGTTAAGAATGTCTAACCTCTTTTCTCCACTGTGAACAAATACGTTCTGCTAATACTCCCAATACTGGCAACGATAAGAATCGCGCATGCGCATACCTAAGATCATCGTAGAATTTTTAGCCATTCCTAATAAAATGTCACCTCGTAACGCAGTTGTAGACTTTTCGATGCACTCTGTATAAAGTTATGGAACAGCTATGCCATCTATAGTTGTTATAGGTTAATTATGAAAAAATCATGAATACCAACAATAGATATCTGTTCTGTTATTATTGTTTGTATAACCTAGAAAAGCAATTTTCAAGAATTTAAAAGTTTTTATTTATTGAGCAGCATGGAAATGGATAATATGTGCAGAACTTGTTTAAGACTTCCAGATACACTAGTTTCATTATTTGATGATGCTTTACTACCCCACAAGATTGCTATGATTTCATCTATTCGGGTATCGGTTTTAATATCCCTGCCTCTTTAATTGGTCATATTTCATTACTTCATGTAGTTTCTATAAATGTATTTTACAGATGTATATGGATGACAATTTACCGAAGAAAATCTGTGAAGAATGTGTAAAGAACATAAACTTGTCCTATAATTTCCGCAAAGTAATTATAAACAGTGATTTAGAACTCAGGGAAAGATATGCAGCTATAAAAAATGAAAGGCTTGATGACGAAGATATACAGTCATTAAGTACTATAGTAGAAGTACAAGTTAAACGTGAAGACATTGTTAATGTGGAAACGGAAAGTATTACTGTTAATAATGATACAGTTAAAGCCATTCAGATCATTAACGAAAGTAAATCTCTAAGAAAGGAACCAACATCTGCAAAAAAAGACCAAGCCACAAGAAATCGTCATAGCTTTAAAAACATGATAATGTACCGTAAAAAGAGTTACGAATGTAAGGCTTGTAACTTTACCTGCATAGAGTCATCAAAATGGCAGAATCATAAACGTACCAAACATTATGCCCCAGGAGTGTGTAATATATGTGGCAAAACCATGCGCACAGATAATTTACATAAGCACATCAAATCGCATACTGAAGATCCTGTGACTTGTAATGAATGTGGCAAGATATTTAAAAATACCGAATCGTTGAGATCTCATTCTCTAATTCATAATTCTCCAGAATTACTGTGCAAGTTGTGTGGCAAATCTTATAAGTATCGTGGAGAATACAATCGCCATATCAAGAGACACTCCTGTAAGTAATTAACAGTTTGTATTTAATTTACTTTCATTTTGTCTTGCAGTGAATGGTGTAAAAACAGTAAAATGTCCAGTTTGTGAGAAACTCTTTCATGACAAAAAGCACATAAAAAAACACATGCAGACACACACTGGTGAAAGACCCCATGTATGCCAATACTGCCAAAAAGGATTTTCCAGCAGTTACGCACTAAAAACTCATGTGCGTCAACACACAAATGAGAAACCTTTTATTTGTGAATATTGTCCGATGGCTTTTCCGCAGAAAGTTTCACTTATGACCCATATTAAATCGAAACATATGAATTCCAAAATAGAAAATACGTAAATTATTTTCCATTTGTAATAATTAGTCTTTATTGAACATTATTTTTTTACTTGTCCTGATTTATATTATTCTCTATATTTAAACAGTTGTTGCTTATGAGTTATGAACATTCAATAAATTTTGTGCAATAAGTGGAAATATTTATTACAGTACTTATTCAGTTGTTTCTTAAAAATATACAGAGTATGAATTGTAATTGGCCCACCATTGTTGAGGTGGAAGAAGTAAAATTTTAAAATTAATTTTGCCATTTTTGACCCAGCAGTTGATTTTAACATTTTCATCCGTCGAGTTTTGGATTAGTTTTACGAGTACTAGATATTTAAAGAACCTATTACGTTAAGTTGCCTGATTTGTTGTGTTTAGTAACGATTTGGTTCTCAGAAAATCTCATCAGTCGATTTTGTTTCATTCCAGTGCAGCATTTCGAAACATTTCTGCAGGTTGCAATCCAGCAAGAACAAACTTAGAGTTAAAGTAAATGTATATGCTAATTAGACTCAAATCTGTGTGATAGCTATAACATCCAATTGCTCACGTAACTGCTTTAAACAAATTCGAAACTGATTACTTATTGCTGCAACTTACATTTTTCACTGCAAAATGTTGATAGTTTATGATGAATACAAATGGTTAATTTCAAAATGACATTATTTCTAATTCTCTCGTGCAAATCGAACACCAAATGTCAACCCCACAAAACATTGCATTTTGCTTTTTAAATAATAATAGATTTTTGGGATGGGGTTTATTATTATACTACGGGTGTCTTAAAATGAATTACATCTAGTATGCTTTGAATTTCCCATATTGCAATCTAAAATTTTACTTGAAATTGGCAATACTGTAAGTCTATGTCAAATTCCAGGTTATCAGGTTATGTTTTGCGCATATATCTAATACTTACTATATTGCTAGCGGCTATGAGTGGGAAACTCACGAATAAGTGAGACAGACAACCATTTCTTCAATGTATAACGGTGAGCGGTGCGCAAGGGCGGCGGCGTCGTCCGCCCAATGGGGAAGCGGTCAAGTTTAAAATTCGCTTCTAAAGGCGGAGTTCGAATTCTCACGCATACGCACGAGACGCGTTATACTCTAAGTGAGACTATGTCGGCGCCGTAATGTTTTCGGGCGTTCCGAGGCCCTACTAGCAATATATGTGTTATATATACGGTTTTACGTCAGTTTGTGTCAAAACTGACGCAAAATCTAACCTGCTAATGTCGAATTTGACATAGACTTACAGTCTTGCCAATTTTAAGTAAAGGTTTGGATTGCATTATGGGAAATTCAAAGCATACTAGATGTAATTCATTTTAAGACACCCGGTAGCTGTATTCACAGAATTTTCACATGAACTTTATTTTACAGATGCTTGACCTCAAATTCAGTATTCCTTCAAAAGTGACTGGTTCTACAGTGCTTATCATTAATCAAAGAGCAACTGTTGGAAATATCACGATTCTTTTTTAGTATCGAGGTTTGTTATCGGTATCGGTATTGCGATACTATTTTTATTATTGACAGTCGTGAAATATGCTATACTTTGGCGATTAATTTTTATTTAAATTAAATATTCTAGTAAACTACAGTAGATAATTTCAGTTTTGAAAAACTGTATTGGCAACATATATGTATTATACATATATTGCTAGTAGGGCCTCAGAGCGCCCGAAAACATTGCGGCGCCGACATAGTTTCACTTCGAGTATAACGCGTCTCGTGCGCATGCGTGGGAATTCGAACTCCGCCTTTAGAAGCGAATTTTAAACTTGATCACTTCCCCATTGGGCGGACGACGCCGCCGCGCTTGCGCACCGCCTACCATTATACATTGAAGAATTGGTTGTCTGTCTCACTTCCTTCGTGAGTTTCCCACTCATAGCCCCTAGCAATATAGTAAGTATTACATATATCATTGGAAATGAGAACAACAATAACTCATACAGACAGTTTTTGAGATTATGATGTCTCAAATTTTAAATGATTGATTGCTGTTAGTACAGTACCTGTTTCCGTTTGCATCTGGAGGATTTAAAAACATGATGTTTTCCATGACCTCCCTTTTGTGACCTCCCCAAGGATTGTCACTGAACTCTTCCTTTTTAATACAAACTCTAAATGTTGTGTTGTCGGCATACATAGCTGTTATATTTTTATTAAAAATGTTTGACAGGTAGATAATTTATATAGATTATGACAAGAAGAGTGCCCAATATTAACGTCTGAGGAACTTCGCTTTTTATAAACTGCGGACTACCATTTGGCTATCACTGCAAACTATTTGAGACCTATTTGATATGTAGGATCTTATCAGTATTAATGCGACGCCTCTTACTCCATAATATTCTAATCCTTTATCTAATAGACTTGTCCGGGACGCTGTTTCAGCAGCCAAACCGTAAGAGATAGAGAAAAAAGTTATGAAAGTTATATGTTTGGAATGGTCATGTCAGGTCAGGAACCGAATTTTAGTCACGTGACACTTCCGGTTTTCGAGAAATCACGTGATTTCCGTCCGTCCGGGACGCTGTTTCAGCAGCCAAACCGTAAGAAATAGAGAAAAAAGTTATGAAAGTTATATGTTTGGAATGGTCATGTCAGGTCAGGAACCGAATTTCAGTCACGTGGCACTTCCGGTTTTCGAGAAATCACGTTTTTATTTAATACACGTTCTATTTGAAAAACGGTCTTTTTTGTTTAATTAAATGAGACATTTGTCTCACTGGTTGCTAGTTTATCCAATAATATATTATGCTCTATAGCCCAGGGGTTCCCAACCAGTGGTACGCGTACCACTGGTGGTACGCAGGAAGATTTCGGGTGGTATGCGTCACGTGGCCTCGTCCCGTTTTTTTGGCTGTTTGTTTGTACCTTAGAACAGAAATCTGTTCCAAGGTTTCTACCCATCGTATAACTATAAGATGTTTCGTATAGATATGAGTATTAAATAAAACTGTAATGTGCATAATTGTTTTATTTTTCTTTTATTGCCTTAATGTTATTGAAAAGTGAATGAATAATTAAATATAAAGTTTTATTGCTTATTTAATAAAAAATAAAATAAATAATGGACATGTTTCTGATAGAAAATGTGTTTCTAAATAAAATTAGGATTAGGGGGGCTTTCTTCCAATCTACACCCCCAGACGCCAAAATCTTCAAAAACCTTCAGGTGGTACGCAGTTGCTAGAACATTGGGAACCGCTGCTCTATGCAGTCAAAAGCAGCACTGTAAATATTCCTAAAAAATGTTTATTATTTTCAAAAGTGTTTTTTATAGAAATTGTTAAAGATCTGATAGCATCTGACATAGATAATTTTTTCCTAAAGCCGTATTGGAGAATTTAAGATTTTTATGTGTATCTAAGTAGTTAATTAACTGATTATACATAAAAGTCTCATATATTTTTGAAAAACAAGGTAGCGCTGATATTTGTCTAAAACTTTGGTGGAGGTCTTTAGGTACTTTTTTGTGCATTGGGAAAAATTTCTCCGGTGTTCGCTCGGGTTGCTTGTTAATGAAATTCATATACTAGCGGTCTCGCTTGTGGTTTTGACTGAATCTCGAACCAATGGGCATTTGGGCCGAGCTTTATTTATTAGTTGGCGTTCATAGAGTGAACGCCAAGAAGGTTACGCCTGGGCTGTGAAATTTCCAAGTTTATTTAGTTATTGTGGCGGGCGTTCCAGATTGCCAAGCTCGGGATGGCTATCAACTGCCACCATTTCGGCTTTGGCTTTATCATTTTTAGAACCTGGAGAATTCAAGGCAAGTTGGAACATCAATATTTAATTTTTGTTTATTTATAGTAATACGAGCTGCAGGCAGGCTGAAATCAGTACCAACCACCAGAGACCACCCTTTGGGCCGTTTGCAACACACAGGCCACCGAGAAGAACGTTATTTTAAAAACCCAGATTTTAGATTGCACAATAGTTAAATATAATAAACACCTGTGTAATCTCGACTGGAGTCTTTTCACTCCAGCTGTTGACAACCCTCGGCCAGAGCTACCCGAGGGCAGTAATTAATAATGTAAAGTAATCAGGAATTTGATTTTGAACATAAATTACCTTTGCTAAAATTACAAAACGTTACAGCGTGATTGATAAAAAATTTATTTAACTCGCTTAAGCTTATATTTTCAGGATAAATTTTTTGTTTATTTTCCCTTCTAGTTTCAGTATTTATAATATTCCATACAGCTTTACGAGTATTTTTGGAGTTGAATAGTTTATTTTCATTATGTTTTACGTGATTGAATTAACATTTTATTGTATTCTGTTTTTGTATGCCTGTAGATTATTTTATTGTTTTCATATATATTTTTTACCAGTCATACAAAATTATAACTTGAAACATCTTGTGTAACCCAGTTTGTATTATTTGTTTTACATTTATTGCATGAAACTAATGGAAAGCTATGGTATTGGGGAACATTTGTGCCAAAATTCAGTTGCCCTTTCTTGCTTCAAAAAACTAAGACGCTGATACCCCAGAGGCGGCGGGAACTTTTTGAGGGGTTGCTCCTAGGGCACTACGAAACATTTGTGCCAAAAATCAGGACTAATTTTTTTTTTAGGTAAAAACCTATTATGCCTGTGTTAATCGGGTATAATGAATCTCAGTGCTTGGGGAAATATAATTGTAGAATATTTAAAATCCGTATATGAATGTCCCGTCACCAAAAATCTCAGAGTAGCTGTTATCGCTCATGGCAGCTTATTGAATCCCTCGTTTTGGTGTTGCATTTTCAGTTAGTGGGCTAATTACTGTTAGGAATAGGAAGTATGTAGCTGACACTTGACATTTATTAATCGTGTTAATACATTATATAAATGGTTACATTTGTCAATACAACATAATATAATAATACATAATTACAAAACATATAAAGTGTATAAAACGGCATTTAGCTAGATATATTTGTCACAAACTTTCTTGCCAACATAATAAAAAATGTAATCTGTAAGACAGTATGTATATTTTGTATATAAATGAACAAATTGTTTAAAAATGTAACAATTCATCTATTGAATAAAACTATTTTTGCAAGCGGTATTCTTTAACTGATGTTTTTAATTTATATCTGAATTTAAATATGTATTATCTTTCTTTCATGTATTATACTTATGCTTATGACTAAAGCTAATAATTATATGCACCCAAATAAAAAAAACAAAAATATGCACATATATATGCATACATTTTGTTGACTATGTGCACCCAAAGTTACAATATATGCACAAAATATGCTCTATTTTTTTTTTTAAATAAGTAGTAGAAGTATTCTAAATAATGTAAAAATTTTAATTATTTTGTATGAGTATATGTATTTATGTCTCTAATTTTTATTCAAAGGCGTCATTTATTTTAACCTTTGACTGTATAAACATGGACTGCCAACTTCACGTTGTAATCCAACATAAAAAATGAGATTATAGCGAAATCCCATGAATTTGATAATTTTATATAAAGTTGTCTTACATTTAGTATATTCCAAGTGATTCACAGCATAGTTGCATAAATCCTTTATTGTAAAATGCTGATTTTTTTTTATGAAAGGAGTGAATTTTGTTTGCAATTTCAGTTTTTAATAAATGCATATAAAAATCATCGATTTGATTTTGCGTTTTAGCACCACCTTTATTCGAACTCATTGTTAGCAAACCCTTTTCATAATAATTATCAATAATAGTACGAACCTGAGATTCACTAATCTAAAATACCTTAAGTTAAATTAAATATAAACACCTTTTATTGATAAAACCACATATTACCAAAAAGATTTTGGCAGCTCTTCTTCCAATTTCAGTTTTAGTTAACCCTTAAGTGGGCGTGTGGGGGTTAGGCTGACCCCCAGTGATGTAAATTTGCTGATAACTTGGAATTGTTTTGCATTAAATCAAGGAACCTTTCAGTACCTTCCTAAAACACCTTCAGCATTACATTTCTTACAGAATAAAACGAAAAAAGTCGTAAACTGTTGGATATTATTACATCTGCTTTGCAGCTGGGCTGGCTTGACCCCCACGCGCCTACTAACGTTACGATTTTTACCGATACTGCTTTCCAGATTGTTGAGTTATTTTGCCAGTTGTTCAAGTTACGTTGGAAAGTACAAATCGTTTGCCTTGAGACGATTCGGAATTTGACTTTGAGTGTAACATCTTCGTCGGTGATTCGTGTTTATGATTGTACTTGTCACACTTTTCGTCCACCATGCATTCTTATGAACAGGAGCAAACCAGACTCATCCGGATTTTGCAAGAGGTACTGACGGATGAGGAGTACGAGTCATCATATAAAGACAAATCAAATCATGAAGAACTAACCCATGATAGTGAATCCGAACAAGATGTTTCGGAAGACCTTGAAGAAATCGATAATTCATCCCAACATTTTTCTGCAGATTCTTACATCTTATTTATTTTTCTTAATGTAGCTGATTTCAGCCAAAGTGTAGTGTTAATAACCGATTAATAAAAATAAAATGTTAGTTTTTGTAACAAAACCATGTTTTATTTTGATTTCAAAAACTCATTATATCCTCAAAAAATTACAATAAAGCTTTTAAACCAATAAATTTCTTTATTATCAATCTTTTTCCGTTAGAATACACATAATTAGCAAGTATATACTTCCATATTACATAAATCGAAAGTTTAGAAGAAAAAAGTTCAAATTGATTTACTGACCCTATTTGATGAGTGGGGGTCAGCCTGGCCTCCACGCGCCTACTTATGTAATGAAATGGCACGCGCCTACTTACGGATTAAATATGGAAAAAAACCTTTTTGTTCATTGCAGTAATTTATAACAGCCTGCTTTTCGTAAGCAGTTAACAACGCCTTTGTACGTTTACCCTCCATTTCAGTCGTTTAAGTTTTATCATGTAATTCTACATGAAATATGACATTTGTGGGAAACAAAATTTTTTAAAAAAATTTAAAAATCACAAGTGCAGTGAAGCCAAGTTAATAAATTTAAGAGCAGCTACATTATCTATACAATTGTTAGTTTTTGTAGGTCCATTCAATGTTACATGCATATTAGCAAGGCGGTCTAAATTGTTCCATATAGACCGCCTTGATATTAGGCAAAAGCAGTAGATCATTTAACTTCCTAAGATGGAAATCTTGTATATTAAAGATTACATTAAAATCTCCCAGGACAGCACAGTTTTTATTTTTATGTGTGAATGCTGTTAGAAGTTCTAACGACTGCAGAAAGATGTAAACATTTGATGAAGGTAATCTGTAAAGAGAAATAATGTATATCTGACATTTAACAATATAAATAGGTGTTATTTCACTGTGAAATTCACCAATTAATTGTTTAAGAATATTTACGCGAGTCCATTCAATAGACTGCTTGGCAAGTATTATAACACCATCCTTAAGCATAGTTTTTCTACAGAAAACAGCTCCTAGGTTGTATCCCTCCATCCTGAACACAATCGCTTCATCTTCTGTTAGATGATGTTCAGATATGCAGATGATGTCAGGATTATCTCCATCCCAACGACTGTAATTATACCAGTCCTGTACTACTTTAAATTTATTCAATAAATTAACGTGCGAATATTTTGACCTTTGTTAAAGCTAGTCTTTGGCTCTTTGCAGCACTTTTATTCGTTCTTCTTTGAAACAGATTTTTTACATTTTAATTTTACTGTGTAAGCTACTGCTGCCACACTGATTAATAACTATTCTTCAGAATTCATATTAACTAAGAGAAACGGCTGTGTACCAGCACTTATAGAAACTGACAAAATCCCAATTTATTTTCATACGATCGCGTGGAGGCTTCTACAGCTAAGAACTGTACAGGCTGCCTGCATGTGTGCAGGGGCATTAAGGTTCCATAACAAAACTAATCAAGGAATCACATCCGTAATTTTCAAAATGTATTCGAAGATCACCCTGTACTTAATAACAAGTTCACAGGGGGATTATTCAAAATACATATCAAACCATTATTGCGTGTTGCCACAATAATTATGGTTTGTATAATTTATTAATTAAGTTTATTAATATTGGCTTATGAATATTTAAAATTAACACAATACAGATTTCTACACAAAACATGGGATATCGACCGTCTCTGTACTACATGTTAGTATTCCAGTTGTCCGAACTATACTTCCAATCTTTAATGTAACATTGGAAGGACAAGTAAGTATATCTGTATAGCCTACGACTTTTAGTAATATGTCCTTGGTAAAGAATTTTATTTATATTCAAATTACACTTTAAACCATGTAGTGTAGAACTGGACTGCTATAAATACATACATTGTCGAGTGTACCGTTTTACACATTGCTCTTAAATTACATTGATTAAATATAATTCTCACAGAATCCAAGCGGATGTCAGTGTATTTTCTTAGTATATGGCCTTAGCTTAGAAATGTTTTTATTATAAATATTTATTTAACGATTTTATTTATTTGAAATAATTTACACTAGCATAAGATTTGATATACACACACGTAAGCACAATTCAATTAAAAATATAATAAAATCCAAACAAACTATATATTTTTGCAACTCCAACTATTCTGAATTATAATTTACTTAATAAATATAACCATTATTGTACAGAATACAGACAAATATCACTGTACTTATTAAATAGGCTTGTAAAGCAATGTCGTAACATATTTCTTCCTATAACGATGAGTGGCACTTAGAACCATGACACCATCTTTAATCGACAAGGCATACAGATGATTCAACATTACATGATTGGGTTCTGGCAATAATGTTGGTTCACACTGAAACATAAAACCCATATATCAAGATAACGCTTTACACATTTTTTCATCAAAAACTACTTTTATTTGTAACCAATAAGAGCTGTAATCTAATACTTATTTATTTATCCATCTATTTACAACAACTTACAGATAGTGGAGTGTCCTTATTAAGAATAACTTGCAATAAATGGGGAGGCAGAATTGGAGGTCCTGATATTTTCTCCCATGGCTTGTTGGTAGGGATTTCCTGTGCGTACTCTTTTTGCGTACTTTCATTTACACTGTTTTCACTATCTTTTTCCAGAGCTTGAAAAACTTCAAAGTCTGATTTCTTTACACTAACAAGATTATTTTTAGAACCCATTCCGTTGTCGATGATTTTTAAACCGGGGTCGTGCTTCCACTCCCCATCCACATAGAATTTATACTGATGTTCGCCTTCTGGCAAGTCAATAATTGTAACAAAATCTCCATGGCTCTTGACCATGGGAATAGTTTTCCACCCAGAGAACGTTCCACTAATGAATACGTCGCTACCACCGCCTTCCCATCGAAAAACTGTGGGTAGAGCTTTATCGCTAAGATTAAATTTAGTCCCTTCTGAAACCGTGTTTGCTCGAGGTCGCGTAGGGCTATCGAAGGATAATTCCTGCTGCGCTGGTTTAGTAAAATAGGGTTCGTCCTCTTCGTGGGAGCTTTGATACATCAGTTTGTCAGGCTTTTTATCAAAAACAAATGCTTGATCTTCTTTGGTAGGGGATGACGGCGCGGTTTCACCTGATTTTTGCCTTTCCCTGGGTACTCCACCACTACCAGCGTTTCCCATTATGTACGATTTACCTACTTAACAATCTACAATTACAATAATTAATTGCTAAATGGGTAAACACTTCTAAACCTAAATGTCAGTTTTATAGGAGTGTCTACTGTGCCGCTCATAGATAACCGCTTACGGTATCGTAGTGATTGAGCTACCAGTGTTTTTAAATGATCTGGTTATTATTAGGTAACCACTTCAATATGTTTCACAGAAATCTGCATATTTATATCATTTCAATATTGCTAACGTTATATTGAAACTAACAACTTTTCTTAAGAGAGGGAACCTGTGCACGGTGAAGCGAAAATAGCTAAATCAGAAAATTGTTTCGTTTATTATAGTAGCAATGAGTACAGTTGACGCCAATAATAAAATTGGGTAAACCTAAATAGATCTAGTGACAATATTTTTTTGGTATTGCTTAAACGTTTCGCATATTTGAGTTCGCTCGATGCCACAGCGCGGGCCAGGAATGCCGGGCTCTGATTGGTCCGCAGTCTCGCCTACTTCGTGTTCTTGAATGCCTTTTAGACGGATGATTCTTATTAGTTTTAATTTGATTGTAATCTTCTAATTATTATATATCGAGAGATCCAAAAAAACCTGTTCCTCAGCGGGCTGTGGAAATTCAACGTACGAATAATATGTTGGTGACACTGTATGTCAATGTCAAATTCGACGTTATCAGGTTAGGTTTTCCGTCAGTTATGACACAAAATGACGCAAATCCTAACCTGCTAACCTCGAATTTGACATTGACGTACAGTGTCACCAACATATTATTCGTACGTTGAATTTCCACAGCCCGCTGAGGAACAGTTTTTTTTGGATCTCTCGATATTTTATCCACAATCACTATATAATAAGGTAATAACTGAACTCCTTGGCAACGTCTAATGTGGTCTATAAAACTCTAGCTGCCGGTCTTATAAAGACCAATAATCTGACGTTAACTTTAATTTGCTGTTAAAATAAACAAAAGCGCATCAAAACGTCAGTGCTTATGACATATTATTCATTAGTAAACAAATTTTGATGTGCTTTTGTTTACTTTAACAGCGAATTAAAGTTAACGTCAGATTAGTGGCCTTTATAAGACTGGCTGTAGGGGTTTTATACAGGGTGTAAGAAAAGTCTGGAATATAGCAAATATTTCAAAAACTACCGGAGATGAATTTTTCAAAATTGCCAGACTTATACAGGGTGTTTCATAATATATGCGCAGGACTTCAGGATGTGATAGCTAGTCCAAAAATTTGAAAAAAAGTTTCTATCAACTTACCCTCTAAAATGCACAATTTTCGAGATACAGGGTGTTGAAATTGACTATTTCCCACATCTCTTATTATCCAATGAAAAGCCATGCTTTTTCAAAATTCAACCAATCGTGTGTTTTTGTAGTGGCAAAAAATCGAAATTTTCCCTTGGGATTTTGTCAGTTTCTTTTGCCACTTGCATCCACGGCAACCACCAAATATGTTGCTTTAATCAAGGTGGTATTTAAGAAATGTCATTTAAACTGTCATTGCGCATCAGTATAAATGTCAAACTAAACCCATATTTGGGAAATAGTCCACAAAATGTATTTCGGGCTCACGATTTTGTTCGGCAAATGTTTTACTCACGATTTGTTGTTTTTTTGGCAATGCCCCTCGACAAACTAACTTTGACAAATTCCCTCGCCTTCGGCTCGGGAATTTGATCAAGTTAGTTTGTCTTGTGACATTGCCAAAACAAAATACTTTCGTAAAACATTTTTACCGGCAAAAGCATTTGCCCTTAATACATTATTACTGAAAAAAAAATTTCGTTTTTTGCGAATATCTCCGGAACCGTTTATTGTACAGAAAACAGCTTTTGTAAGCATTTTCTACTCATAATAAGCTATGTTTTGTGCGAGAAAAAATTTTTTTAAAGTCATAATTGGTGAAGATTTTGAAGGGGTAGTGAGTGTTTTTCTCCCCAACTTCTACGCCACTGGAAAAAGTACAGTTTTGAGACGCCCATTTGAACCGCCAATGTTTTCTACACAAAAAAGGTACTCTTGGTCATAAGCTCTAAAGTTGACCGTTTTCGAGAAAAATCAACTTTTATGTTGAAAAACATGGTCAATTTTTTGAAATAATTTTTTTTTTACTAATTATACAAAATTTATTTAAACGTTAGAACAAGTAACAAAACCAAACGTTAACTTCATAATTGCAAAATAAAAAAAAAAATAACAAATCATACACAGTTAAATTAAATGTTGGAAATGTCCTCCGCTTAATTAGCAAAAAAAAATTTATTTCAAAAAATTGACCATGTTTTTCAACATAAAAGTTAATTTTTCTCGAAAACGGTCAACTTTAGAGCTTATGACCAAGAGTACCTTTTTTGTGTAGAAAATATTGGCGGTTCAATTGGGCGTCTCAAAACCGTACTTTTACCAGTGGCGTAGAAGTTGGGGAGAAAAACACTCACTACTCCTTCAAAATCTTCACCAATTATGACTTTAAAAAAATTTTTTTCTCGCACAAAACATAGCTTATTATGAGTAGAAAATGCTTACAAAAGCTGTTTTCTGTACGATAAACGGTTCCGGAGATATTCGCAAAAAACGAAATTTTTTTTTCAATTTCAACACCCTGTATCTCGAAAATTGTGCATTTTAGAGGGTAAGTTAATAGAAACTTTTTTTCAAATTTTTGGACGAGTTATCACATCCTGAAGTCCTGCGCATATATTATGAAACACCCTGTATAGCTAAAAACGGTGCATCTAGGAAGGACAAAACCGTTTCTGTAACTGTACATGGTTAGCCAGAAAAAATACCAACTTTTGTATTTTAAATTGGACACCCTGTATATTACCGAGGAATCAAATAGTCCTTCAAAAGACAAATTCAACGATATAGGGTTTGACGGATTTATCTGTCAAAATGACAGATGTGGGGTGACTTAAAGAATAAGGTTTACAACAATAGACCGGTTAATATTGAAGCTTTAAAGGATCATATTAGAAATGAGATACGTCAAATTCGATGGGATACTTTTGACAACGTCTTACGAGAATTTAAAGACAGTATATAAAACACGTGAAATTTTAATGATTGTTGAGGTGACATCAGCATGATGCCATGCCAAGATGACTACGCGGAGCTCCTTATGAAAAAACTACAGCACCTCAGCTCACTTCTATGCTACAACGCAACCGAGGATTCCAAAAAATAGTTAGGTACCACCCTTTACCCGACAGGCGGCAAGATGTTTATTTATTTTTTTTTAAATTTATTTAGCACATACTATCTCTGCGAGCTCGCGCTCATTGTTAGAGGTTTACTTTGTTATTTACCATTAATACATATTGTTTACTATACTATACTAACTATTACACTGCTTACATAATATACTACACTATACTTATACAATATTATTCTATATGAGATATTGTTCAGTATCCTTCATGAGCATCTGTTTGACTATTGCTCATTTGCTATATTTCCGTCGTCACAGTATTATTATATATTGTTTTCATCTTATGCTCCAGTCCATTACTGCCGTACTTCATAGTATTTATTGGGTTCATGTGCAGCTGGGTCTTTGTTCTGGTATCATAATTGTGTGTGTCTTGGTTAGTTATTACTACAGTATTCGCACTCTTATCATTAGTAAGGGTGGTATGTCAGTTGAAGTATACATACTTATTCTGTGAGTATCATATGGCATGTTAAAAATATTCCTTACGGCTCTGTTTTGGATGACTTCAAGCGGTTTTAGGAGTTTTCTACTACTATTTCCCCATATAGCAATCATATACTGCAGGTGGCTGTGGATAAGTGAGTAATATACACTCTTTAGAACTGGTACGTGAATTAGTCCTTGCAGTCTATTTAGTATTCCTGTGGCAGCAGTTATTTTGGATTTAACCTTATTGATATGTCGTTCCCACGTTAGGTTATTGGTAATTTCAAGTCCAAGGAAAGTTGCTTTTGTTTTCTCTTGAATTACTGCATTGTTAAGTACAAGTTGTCTGTCGTAACTGTTTGTCCACAATTTTTTCAAGTACTTTAGAAATAACTGGAATAAGGGCTATAGGTCTGTAGTTTCCAGGGACCTTAGGATCTCCTTGTTTATAAATCGGTATTATTTTTGTTATTTTCAATTTTGATGGAAATTTTCCTATTTTTATTGACACATTTAGCAATTCTGTTAAAATATTTTCGTAAATTATTTATTAAAACCATGTTCAAAAATCTGAGGCAATTTGTTTCAGCAATAATGCACTTAAAGTGCAATCTCGCAATTTCACAATAGTGTCACCATTTCGACTGTGCAAAACGTATTGCAGACAAATTACACAACAAAAACTCAGCGCAATTTACTTCCTAAACAAGTGACATAAACTGCTGCGGTATGCTGGAACCCCCTGAATTAGTACAGTAAAATTGTCGTTTTACCTTAAAAAAATTGGCCGCGGCGATTCCTCTTGCCCAGTGATTTAGGGTCATTAGGCAAGTGTAAAACCAAAAAGGCGTCACCCCACCCCTTGCTAAACAGCCGCCATCTTGATAACAATTGAATTTGTTTTTCCTCGCGATCCATTGGTCGCACAGAAAAAGTTATTGAACAAAAAATATTGGAAATAAAATTCTACACATTTTTGATCCTTGACGTGATACTGAGAAGTTGATATTTAAAACGGTAGACGGCCACAAAGTTAACCAAAAATCTGTTTCCGCCATTCTAGCGCTGTGGGGCTGATTTTTTTCCGAAAATTTCGAATGTGAAAGTTGTAGTGCTTGAAAAAATATACACGAATCTCTTTTAATAATGTGATTGATTTAAATAGTCTCCGAGTGACAGCCCTTCAAAGTCCGCGCAGCGCGGAGAAGTGGAGAGATGTAAATTATTTATATCCCTCACTTATTATAACTAACAAGATGCCATGTCTGCCATTTGGTTAACATAAAGAAAACCATTATCGCTCGTACTATTATCCATTTTTAATCAGAATACAATCACGAAACAGCACTCGCAATCGTATTCACGGATTTTTTCCAAGAATTTTTCACATTGCGTTTATAACAATTTGTGAGCTCCTTTTTCAATAAAAGTTTTAGCAACATTTCTATCATGGTCGATAATGACTCAGTTGTGTCCGAGGCTCCGAACCAAGACGAAGAAACAGCTCCAAAAAAAGAAAACGTGTCTGAGCAGACTACAATATATCTTAGGGTTTATGTAAAAAGAAATTACTTTCAATATACGAGCCCAGAATCAAATCATTTAGCACAGTTAAGATTTTTCCGGTATATTTATTTTGTACCCACAAAAGAAAATCTTCTTGATCAATATTCTTACATCGTAATTGTAGACGTATTTAGCAGTATTATAACAGCTTTAACAATAACAAATTACAAAAAGTAGTCGGAAAACTAACTTTAATAAATATTATACACCAAGTGAATTAAATATATGTTTATTTACGAAAAGATGTTGAGCTCACGAGCGCGTAGTGCGAGTGAGATCATACTTTTTAAGTTAATAACTGTCCAATTCACGTGGCGTATGTATGTTTTTATTCAATTTTGACGAAATTTTGAATAAAAAATTAAAAAAATATTTAAACTAAGATATAAATTTGCCCATTCATCGTCGACTTGATCTAAATTTTAGTAATTATATATTACACACTACAAAGAGAAAGAATAATTGAATGTAAATATTTATTTTGTAGATAATAAAAATATGTTGTTCTTCATTGAAACTTTTTTAATTTTCTAGTGAATTAAACTTTTTTAATTCTCTAGTGAATTAAAACACTTTTATTTCACTTGTGAATCATAGACTGTTTATGAAGGTTATGGGGTTAATAATGTCACTTTAAACTGTCAAAATTGAATAAAATAAATTACCGATTCATTTCATTTGGATCAAACTATCAAAATATAATTTCGTTCACCGTAGCATGTTTTAGTTGAAGTGAAACAAGCTGTTTGTTGTTTAATAACATATAGACAGTCGGGTGTCTCTATTATTTTTGCAGAAATGGCACGTGGTAAAGCAATTGTCAATTTGTTGAATTTTGGTCATTCCTGTGCCAAAATTTACAAACAATTGCAATTATCATATTATATAATAAATATTACACCAGCAAATTTACGAGCTTTACGAATCTGAGCCAAATGATATCGTTCTGGGCTCATATACTCCTTTCCCATCATTTTCATGTCTTTTACCTATACCAATTTCTCGGTATCGCGGCAATAACCAAAAATGTGTAGAATTTCTGTAGGTTGTGAAAACCTATTCACATTGAAACTACTTGAGTGACGTGACGATTTTATCTCGCAAAAGAGAAATGGTTACTTCGCTGCGCCGGAATATATCGTACATTTCCCACGCTGCGTAGACTTTGAAGGGCTGTCACTCAGAGACTATTTAAATCAATCCCATTATTAAAAGGGATTCGTGCATATTTTTTCAAGCTCTACAACTTTCACATTCGCAATTTTCGGAAAAAACTACCCCCACAGAGCTAGAATGGCGGAAACAGATTTTTGGTAACTTTGTCGCCCTCTACCGTTTGAAATACCAACTTCTCGGTATCGCGGCATCGATAAAAAAATGTGTAGAATTTTATTTCCAACATTTTTTGTTCAATAACTTTTTCTGTGCGATCAATGCATCGCGAGAAAACACAAATTCAATTGTTATCAAGATGGCGGCTGTTTGGCAAGGGGTGGGGTGACGCCTTTTTGGTTTTACACCTGTCTAATGATCCTAAACCACTGGGCAAGAGGAATCGCCGCGGCCAATTTTTTTAAGGTGACGGGGTATTTTCCGACAATTTTACTGTACTAAATAGCCAATTATGAACATTTAAAATTTAAATCCTCATCACCATTGCAAACAAGTTCAGCGTGTAACATTAAAATAAATCAGTATTAATCTTTTGTTTAGGCTCGTTTTAACATCGACGAAAGGGTATGATATCCAACCCATAATTCTAGTCGCTGAGGCTGGTGACCGGCATAACCCTCAACGCTTACATCCGGGGACCATTTCCAAGCTATAATTTTTGGTGGCTGTGAGGCTGCAGATCGACGATCTCATACAAACAGCGTTACTACAGTACAGAAGAGGGCAATTTCAAAGTGGAATTTATTTGCGTTCTCCAGCAGACTGCGAGAATGTGGTACTTTACCGTTCTGATCTAAGTCATTCCAAACGTATAGCTTTAGTTGCTAGACACACAATGATTGTAATTAATATAGCCTTTATATGGCTTGCAACCTCGTCCTTTGGATGTTCTGATTTATATTGGAGCGGCATAATCTATTCCTTTGTGGAGAATGGGGATGAGGGCGATACTCAGGGCGCTGGAAGTTTTTCCATTTGTTTCTGAGCCACTTCTGTTTTGAACTTGATACATCGTGTACACTTGTTGAGGATGGAAGTAATTCTTCCTTTCCATTTATAATACACATTTTTTTCTGATGTAGGCCAACGTGGTTTAGTTGTCACCATGTATGTCTTGATGTGAGCATCTTGTATTATTAAATCAGATAAATAATTGGTTGTGATTACTGATGATTATAGGATGTTTTTGATTGTATTAGAGTACAGAATTTTATAATCTTCTACCAACTCGAAAAATGAAGGAACATATGTAATACACTTTGCTGTTCTTCTCTATTTGTTGATTGTTTTGTAGGGCTAGAATTTCTTCCTTGAAGTCATTGAACTGAATCTGTTTGACGGATAGGTATGCTTGATGTGTCGAGGTGTTCAGGCATCAGTTAATACATTTCTTACTATATCCCTCGGATCATACGTGTTAAGGTGAAAAAGCGACTGATAATATTCTCGTGCTGGATAGTAGTTGTATGGACTAGGCAACGCTTCAATTCTTAGTTGGTTGGTGGAATGCCCATCTCTTGTGGCTATTGCTTTTTGATTTAACAACCATTCGGGACCTTTCCAGCATATTTTAAAGTCTTTTAATTTCGATCCTCTGGATAATTGAGCCTGCCGGGTTGTCTTTTGTTCTGCAAATTTCCATTCTTTTTATCAGAAAGATTCGCGAAACCATTGAGATTTACAAGCACCCTAATAAGCTCAATCGAAACGATGGCTATCCCCTTCCCTCTATGTGGAAAGCGCTAATGTCTAAACTCCGCACCACCTTCTTCACTCAACCGTGACGACATTTGCCTATAAATGTTTGCCTTCCTCATTCTGGCCGTTTTATCTCTGGCGTGGTTTATCTCCCGATGAAGCCCCTTGTGAAAGTGGTCAAAGCGTTGAGTTCTTCAATTTCGTTACATAATGACGGCCTCGAAAGCGGAAAAACTCTTTAGTTTTACTTTATTCGCTGATCCTGTTATCTTCATTTTTGTTAATCTTATAAAGTTTGTTGGGTACTCTTAATTTACTCATTGCTTCATATAATTTTCCTCTGCCGATCCCGTCATAACCTAGCTCGAAGTCTATGAAGATAGCATGGACGTCTATTTTAAATTCATAGCAAGTTGTCTGAAGTTCTTTCAGCAAAAACACTTGATTCATCACCGAACGATTTTTTGTGAACCTTCCTTGGTATTCGTCTATTTCCTTTTCTGTATACACCTGCGACTTGTTCCTAATAACGGTTGCTGCTATCTAGAGTACCGTATCCCAAAGTGCTATACCAAAACCCTTGGCACCATTTTTGTTTGCCATACTTCGTTTATTATCTCGTATACTTTATTTACTAGCTCTTTTCCTGTATACTTAAAAAATTTGCATTTAGACCATTTTCGTCTGGACTTTTTCTGATTTTTATATTTTGTATTACTTCCTGTCTCTCTTCTTTCGTCGGGTTATCTAACTCAGCCGTATTAGGTTCTGCATCTTCCAAATTGTCTAAGTCTCCCTCGCCCGCATTCTGCTCAATTAGTATTTCTTAAAAATGTCTCCTCCAGCCTCCAGCTTTCCGTCATATTACTATCTTCTCCTATGCGGTTTCCTTCCGCCGGAAACATCCCATCCTGATCTTTGTATGTGTCAATAATATCCATCTATACTTGTTTTTCTTTTTCGAACATTTTAAAATATATTTGATCAGAAACTCACCAATAATATACTTCCACAAACTACAAATTAATTGTAGAAAATTGGTCGATTGTTCTGAATCGCTCTACATATCATACAATTTGTTGGGCGCTAGGGAGAGGAGTAGTACTGGTCGGGCCAACTTTTCGATATCGGATAGTCGTATAAAAAATGGGGTGATTAGCCTGCACACGACAAAATCTGCAGGGTCTTTGCAGATTGTACCGTGTGTAGCGGCTTTTAGGCTACATTAATTTTTCCAAAAATTCTTCACTTCCAATTATATTACTGTAACTTTCATGTGCAAGAAAATTGTATGATATTTCATTACTGATAACTCCGCCATAGCCGGTCCCAAGCCCGGTTGCGAAAGTAGGAGGATTCGTGAATCAGATTAGCACTCTACTCACGGTAAAAAAAAGTACTGAGACTGGCATGTTGAAATATAACATCATGGACTAATAAAGATCAGGAAACCATTATAGAAAGACACAAAATAGATATATGCTGCCTCTCGGAAACTGGAAGAAAAGGGAAAGGGGGTATAAAATGTAAAAATTATATAATGATGTACAAAGGAAACGAAAAAAACAAAAAGGCCCAAGCAGGAGTCGGCGTACTTATGCATGAGAGATTCGAACAACATATTGAGAAAGTGAACTACATATAGATGAGAGGCTACTGCACGTAGTACTAAGTTTTGAGACCGACAAAATACATATTGTAAGTGTATATGCCCTGGACAGTAGCAAGCCCAAAGAAGTACGAGAACTATTTTATGACAACTTGAACGATAAAATGCACGACATACCTACTAGAGAAAAAATATTTGTCATGGGTGACCTAAAGGCAAGGATTGGCAATGGCAGTATACCGGGAGTAATGCAAAGATTCAATGAAGACGTTGTAAATGATAACGGAGAAATACTAATAGCATTATGCGCCCAAAATGAGATGCGCATCAATAAATACATTTTACGAACATGAAATGAAATACAAATATACATGGTCTAATTCCCGGTACAAAATTCTGTTATTGATTACTTTGTTAAGCCATTTTGTAACCTTCAGCAACAACGCTGACTATTTAAGCTTTCTGTACAGCCTATCTGTACTTTAAATCTGACTCCAACATTTTTAACTTTTATCACAAAAACTCACAGGCGCAAGATCACTTCTTGTTCATTTGAATCCGAATACCCTGTATATCGACGCGGCTGTCCCGCTTCGATCATCTTGGGCCACCATTTATCACCGTTTGCGGGCGTAAATCCAGTTATTTCCGCCGAAGCTTACGCCTCTTGATTGGCTAAGGCTCCGCGTGGTTACGCGCATGGTAGACCTTCGCATGTTTTGCAAGCAGAGGGGAATCGGCAGAAAGCTATCGAGTGCAATGCACGTGGTTGTAGAGTGTCTTTTTCCTGGGGTTTTCCAAGGGCCGCGTCCAGCGATGTCGTTATGAAGTGTTCCTTCATTCCCCACTGGTCTTGGGGGGATTTATTAGCAAGACGCGCAGAGTGCCCGTAATTCTCTCGTTGTACCCAGTCGCATGTGTGTGACCAATTCAAAATAAACGCTGTCGTCCGGCGGATTCGTTACCAACGGAAATGCTCTCGTACCGCCCTCGCAGTTAACCTTATGCGCTGCTGGCCTGCCGTATTGCACCACACCGCTCAGGAGACGTCAAACAAACACAGGTACCATTTTAAGATATTGTGTAACCAAGTAGCTATCTTGCTTACGATCTGAACTTGCTGCCATGTGTATATTAATGATTCTGTGTCTAACTTGTCGCTCGCAGAGTGACTGAATTGCCATGCATGTAGCAACCTATGAAATTATCATATTTCCGGCCGCCATTGTTGTAAATCGAAACGCTTCGGCCGTTTGTGATTCATAACTTTGAGTGCGGCAAAACCAAGTGAGTTTGTCGTTGTGGTCTGCGCCGTATCGCAGGCTCACTTGCACGAGCAATCAGCTGTGTAGTGCGTGACCCAATTACGCGAGTTTGTCGTTGTGGGCGATCGACTTTAATCGCTCTTACCTGCAAATCAATCGTTGTTTGTATCTGAACTAAAAGTAACCATTACTGTGTTGTAAATTTATTGTTTCTTTTAACATTGAACCTTTGCTTTGTGTACGTCCAGTTAAGCGATGCAATTACTGCCAATTTATGTGCTCCGGGCACCTTCACCGATAATTAACTATTTGTTCTGCGTTTGGCTTCACCCCGCGACACGGTCGCTGTAAACTAGTGGGCCTCGGCCGTATTTATTATTCATATTTAACCAATAACGTTCGGTAGTTTGCTTAACGGGTCGACCAAGGTCTGTTGTTTTGGTATTGAACGTTTGATGGATTTGTGTGTTCTAGTATTAGCGCGCGAACTCCAGCTGGGGGCACTAATTTAAGGCCTACGTTTATTTAAGGCGACATATTCGTTGCCCCTTTGATCCTTTGTTGTAACGTCAGTCAATAGATACCTATGTGATTAAGAGATTTATCATTGTGTACGACCTCTGCATGCTCTTTCCAGATTAAACAACTAGTGTCAAGATCGATGTACAACGGAACTTGAGCGTTGGAGTGTGCAGGTAGGTGTGGCAACGCCCCCGCAGTGGCAGTACTTACCCGAATTAGTAACGCAAGCACCTATTTCTCGAATTTGTAATCTGAGCTCGATATTTCTCTAGTACTTTCATGAAGTAGTACCCAGTGTACTTTCCGTCCCGTCTAACCGTCCAGGTCCGGTTACACGAGTATACTTAGAGACAGACTTGGTGGCGCCCTTCTATTTTTGATTTACCCCGTTCATGTCACGCCACACTTGCCCAGTGACGTACCGTTTGAACCATTCCCAACTCCCTGAGCGCTTCAGCCGAGGCCTTTAGCCTGTTTTAACGAATCTCAGGGCGAGCGTGACATCCTTTCCCGGACTTAACCAGTCGTGCGATACTCACCCCGCGTGGGTGTTTCACTAAGTTATTTTAATACCGTAACAACTTAATCACAAATAGAAACATCCACCCTAAGCAGATCTTGGATGTAAGAACTCTGAACAGATCAAATGTAGGCACCGATCATAATCTCCTTCTATGTAGATTTAGAACTAATGTAAAGGTAAAAAACAAAAACCACCAGAATACATAACAAAATTTAACATTGAATCGTTAACGAATGAGAGTACCAAATCTTTATACTCACAAAGGTTAACAGAGAAAATCAATCTTAACTGCATAACAAAAAAGGATACTACCGATGAAGCATGGGAAAAACTAAGACTACACATACTAATGAGCGCTAAAGAGGCACTAGGAACCAGGAAAGTTAACATTAACGGTAAACAAAAGAACACACCTTGGTTTACCGATGACGTCAAAACATTGACTCAAGAAAAACGATCGGCATATATTACATACAGAACAAACAAAACAACGCAAGAGTATGAACAGTACAAAATAGTAAGAAATAGAGTAAACTCACAAATAAACACACTGAAAAAAGAACATAACCTTTACGAAGGCCAAAAGAAAGTCTGGAACATGTTGCAAAACCGAAATAAGCCAATAAATGAATATATACAAACGAGTACCATACCAAACAACGAATGAATATCCTATTTTAAGAGACTGTACGAATCAAATGTAGATAGACTTGCCGAAAAGCAAGAAGATGAAGACACCGAAAATTTACCGGACAATAACATTATTGAAATTACACAAAAAGATGTAGAAACCGCAATATCAAAAATTAAAAACAGAAAATCTGCAGGCCCGGACTTAATTAGTGTGGTGTAGCAGAGGTTTGGCAACGCTGTGTAACTGCGGATTATCCTAAGGGACAAAGGCAGGTACCCGGACGCATGATATAAATACAAGGGTATGCTCGAGAGATGGTAACCCACTGCGCAGGTGAACCACATGACGTCACATTCGTAAGGTCTCGGGCATGATTATCATGGTCTCGGGTATATCAGGAGGGCTTCGGCATGTTGGACGATGGTTGCACGCATTGCACGTCGATAACCCTAACCTCATTTATACGGTTTCTCTCCTGTGTGGATTTTTGCATGTCCAACTAAATCGCGTTAGAACAACTATAAGGTTTTTCTCCTGTGTGCGGAAAAGAGTTATAATTTACGAGAATCAATAAAACCGCGTATTATTCACACGAAAAATAGCATTTATTACAATTGCGTACGATTTCCCTCCATTTCACCATTAACTTGACCCACTACAAATGCAAAATACGACTTTTAAAACGTAACTTTCAAATTGCCACCTATTGATGACGTAGTCTGGTTCACGCTTTCTCATTGGTCGTTGAGAAAAGCTGCGCTCGAGCATACCCTTGTATTTATATCATGCCCGGGCGAAGGTTTTGGGTTAGTTTTAAGACATTCGAGTTGCGCTCTTGTTAAGAGTAACTTGTATTTGTATGAGATCTGTCTAAGTTATATTTATTTAATAAACATATATTTCCACTACATCTTTAATTAGCCTTAACCACGAGGACATAACAATTAGTAACGAATTAATTAAATACGGGGGCAAAGCATTAATTAGTGAACTAACAACACCATTTAAGAAAATTTTGAAACCGGAACTATACCCGAAGAATGGAGAACAAGCAAATCATCCCTATATTCAAAAGAGGTTGTAAGAAAAACCGGGAAAACTACAGAGGGATAAGTCTCCTAAACAATGTATTGAAAGTAATGACGAAGATTTTAGTGGATAAATTAACACAAGATAAAAATGACCGATGAACAACATGGTTTCCGACAGAACAGGTCCACCACCGACGCTATATTTATATTGCGACAACTAGTGGAAAAGTCAATAGAATTTAACAAACCACTATTCCTTTGTTTTATTGATCTGACACTGGCGTTTGACAAAATACTTCTCTCTAACGTATTAAAAATTTTACACGAAAATCAAATCGACCCTAACATCATACAAGCAGTGAACTCTATTTATATAGAGTTCACTGCATACAAGTAATAAAACAATTGAATACTAGTAATAAAACAAGAATACGAATAAACAACACTCTGACAGAAGAAATACCAATAGCGGCAGGCATACGACAAGGAGACAGTCTTAGTCCCAAACTTTTCAATCTAATTATGGATCAGATTATCAAAAGCGTTAATGAAATGGAAGCTGGATATAAAATGGGAAACCAGAAGATAAGAATACTGTGCTATGCTGATGACGCTGTCATCGCAGCAGAAAACGAAGACGATCTACAGCGTTTACTATTCAGATTCAAAGTAACAGCTGAGAAATTTAACATGAAAATATCCATGCAGAAAACAAAGTCTATGACCATTTCCAAAGATCCTATTCGATACAAACTAGCTATTGATGACAAAGTTATTGAACAAGTCGTGAGTTTTAAATATTTAGGAGTCGAGATAACCAGTAACAGAAACACTAACCAGGAAGCACGAATACAAGCAAACAAAGCTATTGCAGTCTCAGGGCCACCTCAATGACGTAATATGGCGCAATAAACACATGACCGTCGACGGTAAAGTTAGAATCTACAAAACCTGTGTACGTCCAATTTTAACATACGCTGCTGAAAGTCGCGCGGACACTTCCAAAACCAAACAAATAATGAGAACAGCGGAAATGAAGATGTTAAGAGCAATACGTGGCGTGACCCTACGAGAATGGAAGATGATCGACTGGCGAAATGAGCAAAACCACAGAAACCAAACACGAAACGTCCAATAGGAAGGCCGCCAAAACGGTGGAAGGATTGCTGGACGTCCGTATCCCAGGAAATATGAACGGGAAAATTGGAAATTACAGGACATACGTCCTAAATTAAGTGGACGAAGAAGTCATCACTAGCCGAGCTATTTTTGCTTGTACTGTACAGATAAAGTTGCATCCATAATACCGGATATTAAACATTGATGGGTTGTTATCCACTCTGGTTGTGTTGCAACCAGAGTTGAGCAGTAATTAATTACTCTTTGATTAATTTCCTTTTTGTTTATTGGCCTTGGAATTGAATTACTTTTCAAAATGCGGTAATTGTAATTGGGAATTGCTATCTTTGTTATAAAGTACTTGAAAATTACTTTTTAAAAGTAATTAATTATTGCATTCAATTACTTAATTACTTTTGTGTAATTAAATTATTCTAAAGTATTTAAATTACAGGATACAGCCTTAGTAACAAAACGTGTAAGTCGGTGATTATATTTGATTGCTGCTTTTTCTTGACAACGGAACTTAATATTATTATTAAGTTTCTAGGATACTAAAATTAGCAAATCAAGATGCAGATTTAGACGTTTTGTTTATAAATTGCAAGTGTTTATGTGACACTCACAGGTAACACGACGCACGAAACTAATCCTGGTGACAGGTGACAGACCAAACGATTTTTTCAAAAATCTAGGAAAGTTTCGATAAGCAGCGGGAAAAATACAATAAGGAACTTGAGCGTTGGAGTGCGGCAGGCAACAACCCGCGACTTCGTCTTGGCTTGTACTTGCCTACCTCAAATGTTAATAGGTCCTTACATTCCTTGTTACTTAAATAGTATTTAACATTACAAGCCAGGTAAAACAGTTTTTACTGACGATAGGATTATGATGACTGGCGAGCCGTTAGGCGAGCCTGTCATATCCTTGAGCCAGTAAAAATGGTTACCTTGCGTGTATTGTTGAATATTTTATTTGTTCCTCACTTGTAGATAACTAGAAATTTACCATTTATTCAAAATGTCAAACTGACAAGCAACTAAATTCATCAATATGACACATACTAAAGAAGACAACTCTGGCTTTGCACGCTATCATTTATCTATGAGCACGCTTGTAAAATATAACTGGCTAGCCAGTAAAAAATTTACTGGCTAGCCAGTTAAGAAACATTTTCAAGGTGAATGCAGTGACTTGATAAATTGATGTTTACAAGTGAGGAACAAATAATAGCTATTAAATAGCTTCACTAGACGATATTTGTTCATAATGATTATTTATTCATTCAATTTGCCTGTCTTAAACGATCTGTGCAAGTGTAACAGACGTCAAGTCCAGAAAATTACGTTTTTGAGTGAGGAATTGAATTAAACGGACAAAATCCGATAACAACATTTAAACAGCGGAAAACACAGACATAAAATGTATCTAGTTGCAAAATCCCATGTCTGGTTGACTCAAAAATGCATTATGGCGTATGGTAATTTTAAAACGCCGCCGCATAAGTTTACCGCATTCTTACATTGAACATTTTGTAAATTATCCATTCTTTGCCGCTTTCTTGCCTTGTAATGCTCATATGCTGCTTTGTATACTGGCACTAGTGTCAGTTAGCTTCGATTATTATTAAAAACCCCCTTGCTAATTACGAGACATTTTACACAAAAATCCATATCGTTTTTTAAACGAACAGTGTATAGTGGCCCAATTTACGTAATTTCAGATATTTTATTGCCCTAAACTTAAAATCAACAGGTATTATTAAAGATGTTAATAACATTTTGAAATTTGAAGTAAAAATATGAAAGCAACCTGAGCAATTTAATTGTCGAGCGTTCACAGTAATTTTCTTATTCGGTGTGTTCAAAAAGAAATTACTTAAGGGTTGGCCATGAAATATAAAAGTATTGGCAACAGCAAGCTTTAGAATTCATTAACATAATCACTGTTGTTGCTGTTATAAGTTTATATTATACGCTGATATCGCGATTGAAAATTCTAAAAATTGCCATATTCAACCCTTATGTAATTTCTTTTTGAACACATAGTATAAAGGTCACTTGAATGTAAAAAAGACTTCATTGTTACGTGCTTGAGCAAATGTCTTTTGTTTTTGTATCAAAAGTACGAATTCTTATTTCAATCAGCCGTTTTCAACTAGTTTTATCAGGCATCTGTCAACTTTCAACGGTTCCTGATCAACACCAAATTGATATTTTGTATTAAAATTTCAGAAGTTACCTAATACATTTTTAATAACTATTTGTATTACTAGGGAGGAAAATGTATCATCCCCTCCCGCAGATATAGTTTAGTTCTTCAGAGTTTGCGAGAACAGTACCTAATCCATTTATTGTAATCATGCAAGGGATGAAATGACGTTTTAGTCCAGAGTTATACATACAGCACGTTTACATTTTATGACGAGACTATCTCTTGTAATCAGCTGCATTCAAAAACATTTAAATATAAAAACCAGGAGGCTAGTTGATTTATTATTAATAATAATCACATTGTCTCCAGTCTCTAATGGCAACGGCAGTCGATGTATTATATTCCCTCCCACTGCCATTGGAAACCAACCAGGGACCCAAAAGTATATTTTCCCTATACCCCTAACAGGCGACAGAAAATGTCACTTTCGAATAAAGGGGTAAAAAAAGTATTTTCGAACTGAGCCAACAAAAAATGCTGAAGTTCCGCCAATTGGATCGTTCTTCTGCAAAATCTAAATAGAAATTTGCTGCCAAACACTTAAGAAATCCAATGCTCCACCCTGTATACTTAGGTAAATTACATATTTTCGTCATTCAGCCTCATGTTAAGCGTATTTTATAATAGATTGTTCTACAAGTTAAGAAAAGTGAAAGTTTTTCAACGTTTAATTTACGAGCAAGTGATGCAAAGGGAGTGGATTAATTTATCACGAACATGGAAAAATCACGTTTATAACATATTCAGCTTGCTATTTTTTCTAATATCATTACAAAATCTAGCCAAAATTAAATTCGACATTTCTTCATATTCAATTTTTTTTTTAATTGGCAGCGAAGAACGTCGAAATCGTCAAATAATATACGAGAAATCGGCAGTGAAGTAATCCATTGTTTTAAAACTTTTTGTAGGCGGCTGGACGATAGGTAAACGTCAACCGACGTCAACGTAATCTATAAAAGTTGGTTAAAATGTTGTAACTTCGCGATTTCTTGATTTAAAAAAACAATGTACCCCTGAGCACTGGAAGTTCCATTTCAATCCATTTCGGGCCTCGGCAACTAAATACACAATCGTGATAAAAAGCTCAACTTTAGTGATACCTTAGGTGGAAACTAATATAAAAAAATCTGGTGTGATACACGCACACAACTTGATTTTACAGTGATCTTATAATTAGCCAAAAATTTGATTTTAAATTTTTAAGCATTTGTCAAAAATTTTCAAAAATTCCAAATTTTACAAAAACGGTACAAAATAGTGTTAGTTCAAGAGACAAATTTTCTCTAGAATTTTAAGCTGAATTCAAACATGTAATAATATACCGGGTGTTCTATTTAAAATAAGAGTTAATAAAAAATATACAAAAAGAAACAAAAGATACCCATTTTAGAAGTATTCAACTGGAAAAATCACCTATCTTACATCAATACACATTAAAAATGTAATAAAAATGTAAAGTTTAAAAAAAATCGTTAGAGCCGTTTTTGAAAAAATCGAAAAAAACTGATAAATCACACGAATAAACACCTACTTCCGGTTATGCGATTTTCTTCAAAAGCATGCTGTCGCATCTACATAGTACACAAAACTTATATATGAAGTTTCAACGCTATACCTCTTTCCGTTTTTGAGATATTCTGTTCACAGATCGACACACAGACAGACAGACACACAGACAGACCAATGAAAAAAAATATGTTTTTTGGGATCAGGGGACTCTAAAACGTGAAGATCTGTTGAAAACTCAATTTCGAATTTTTGGGGTAAATCCAATACTTCCTTTATTGTAAAAGGAAGTAAAAATATATATAGATTTGAACTTCCAAGTCCCTATACCTTCTTACTGAAGGGACTTTGTACTAAAGTATATTAGGTTTAATCGGTTTATTATAACCTAAGGAATCTATGCCAAATCGGTGTCCCATTTTTTTTAGGACACCTTGTATAATTGTTATCTTTGAATTTATTTATTTACTTACATCGTACATCAAAACAAACTAAAAACTTTTGGTTTTGGTGAACGGTGCATGTAGCTAGAAGATTTAATGATCAAAAAACCTTCAAGAGTGATAAAGTATTAGGTTACTATAGTCTGTTCACTAGACATAAAAACACAAAGTGGCCTTTGATTTCTAAAATTTCATGAGTGTACTTGCTAAATGCATCTTTTGTCTAGGAAAGTACTTACAAAAAGTTACTAAAACAAATAGTGTGACATTTAATTAGCATCTGTCATAACTACTTTTAAGGATGTTAAACAAATACTGTGTTGGATGCTATTGATGTAGCATTTATTAATAAGTATTTTTATTACATTTTATAAAAGTTCATGCAAGAATTTCCAGAATAGTATGTACTTTGACACTGAATTAATGATATTCATTAATTGTCATTTTTAAATTCAAAGTCACTTTTATGCAGGTATGGAAACCTTTGCAAAACAAAATACAGAATCCCTAACAGATAAATTGTACGTATATGCCAACTTCAAAAAAATTTATATGTTTTTGTGTTTACTGAATGGCCTATACTAGCAACCCAGTGAGACAAATGTCTCATTTAAAAAAACAAAAAAGACCGTTTTGCAAATAGAACGCGTATTCACACGTACGTATATGACGTCATTGTTGGTAGCAAACTACCATTCGCATTCGCCTTCATAAAATTTGCCTAGAATCTAACCTAAAAAGTTAGGATTAGGATAATTAAGATAATAATTAGTGTTAGAGACTGAAATTCGGTTCCTGACCTGACATGACCATTCCAAACATATAACTTAAATAACTTTTTTCTCTCTCTCTTACGGTTTGGCTGCTGAAACAGCGTCCCGGACAGACAAGTCTATTAGATAAAGGATAGTTAACAAAACATAAAAATGAAGCATTTTTAGATAACGATTACGAATCGACACGACACTAATGATAGTTGCAACTTGCAAGAAAATTCCACTAAATACTATTATATGACAATAATTTTTACTTCCTTTTACGATAAAGGAAGTATTGGATTCACCCCAAAAATTCGAAATTGAGTTTTCAACAGATCTTCACGTTTTAGAGTCCCCTGAACCCAAAAAACATATTTTTTTTCATTGGTCTGTGTGTCTGTCTGTGAACAGAATATCTCGAAAACGAAAAGAGGTATGGCGTTGAAACTTCATATATAAGTGCATCTATGCAGATGCGACAGCAAGCTTTTGAAGAAAATCGCATAACCGGAAGTAGGTGTTTACTCTTGTGATTTTTCAGTTTTTTTAGATTTTTTTCAAAAACGGCTCTAACGATTTTTTTCCAACTTTACATTTTTAATGTGCATTGACGTGAGATAGGTGATTTTCCAGTTGAATACTTCTAAAGTGGGTTTCTTTTGTTTTTTTTTTTCTATTTTTTCTATTAACTCCTATTTTAAATAGAACACCCGGTATATTATTACATTTTTGAATTCAACTTAAAATTTTAGAAAAAATTTGTCTCTTCAACTAACACTCTATTTTGTACCGTTTTTGTAGAATTCGTAATTTTTGAAAATTTTTGACAAATGCTTAAAAATTAAATTTTTGACTAATTATAAGATCACTGTAAAAGGAAGTTGTGTGAGTGTATCACACCAGATTTTATTATTGAAAGTAATTGATGTTGTACAATTACAATTACTAAGTAATTGGTAATTGCATTACTATTTCCTATGAGTAATTGAATCTCTGGTAATTAAATTACTACATTGGGCGGTAATTGGTAATTAGTAATTAATTACTTTTTAAAAGTAATTTGCCCAGCTCTGGTTGCAACCAACAAAAAAGATAAATTAGAACAGCTAAAAATTTTTAAATGCACAAATTTGATAATACTTTTCCCGTGCTGGGACTCCGACAAGTGAAATTATTTTGACACTTACTATTCTGCAGCTAGCAGTCTTTGTTTTTTACAGTATGATGCCGTTTGTCAAGGCTTCAATCTTTGGCAACCCGTTCATTGGACCTAACATCTCAAAATTTGTATCTTTGGAAATCTTTGAAGAGGATGTGTGTAGAAGTATTCACACGACAAACAGAGTTGAAGTAAAATATTCAAGAGATCAACATATCTCTACGTTTAGTATAAAGAAAGATAAAATATTGTCTCAAGATTTTCTAGAAATATTCCGGCAATTAAAGTTTTAGAGACACTTTGTTACATCTCTTTACCTGTAAGACTAGTGGAGTATTATTTAATACTATCAATATAATCTCAATAAGAGTTTATTAATATTATTGCAAATACAATAAGACAAAAATAGATAATACACAATCACAAAACATTAAAGTAGAAGTAAATTGAAAAGAGAAGAAGGCACGCCATGACGTCAGTGGCGGCGAAATTTTTAAATAAAATGGTAACTTGACACTGAACAACAACAAACAATAAGAGAAAATAACAAGCGTCTTTCGACTGTGCTTCACCCTACAGAATGTGGTAGAAGCTTAAAATAAAATAAAATCTGCTAATAATACAGATTTCATTTATTTAAATAATTAAATAACACCTCGTTTAGACATTACGCTACTGATTTCGAGATGGCCTCACCTTGTTCGACATGTTGGACTCGTCCGACAGCTGGAACGCTACTGCGCACATGTCACGTGAGCCTTCTTCTCATTTCAATTTACTTCTACTAATGAAAAAATTTTACGCATTTATTTCTATAGATCTTTCACTAATAAAATCTTACCAGATGGAATTGGTTTTCAAGTTGTTTCTTTACATTTTATGCAACTCTAATAACTAGTTGAACTACCTACTTTTGTTTAAGATAAAAAAATATTTAAGGGCATTTAATATAGGTATATCAAGTTTAATTATATCAAGACATTTGAAAAAAAAATTCAGCGACGACCTAATACTAAAATATTAACAAAATTATTGATAATGGTAAACAAAAAATCAAAACTGTAACTGGGATTATAACTGTAACTGGGATTATATCACACAGATGATGAAGATAAATTCTTGAATTTCACTTTCCTGTTTGGGGATTAACTCTTGCTTGGCTTTGAGATCATTTCAAGTATATTTTCAATTTCTTCAAATCAAGGCCTTGGCGGTTGATTAAAAATCATTTCGTACTCAGGTCAAATATCTTTGTGTTTTAACCCTTAACTGGTAACGTGAAATTTTGGAACACAACTGGTAACGTGCAGTCTGTGAGACTGGCACACCTTTGAAGCGAAAAAAATTATACTGTTTTAATTATTTGTTTAAATATATATATAGAGGTTTGTTAGGCATATATTTGTTAGTAATAATTTTATTTAAAATAACCGAAAACTTAATGTAAAGAAAAAATAATAAAATAATTTTCAACTTGAACACAAATTGGCAATGTACTTTTTACCAGATCAAGATAACAAAGGAAAACTTTTGATCAAAAGTAATTTTATTTATTTTACGATTAATAATAAGTAAAACAATGCATTTGTAAAAAAAACTTAAAGAAATATTGTAATTCACAGGGCCTGCCATGCCTAGAAGTGGCAAGAAATTCTCACGTAAACCGTCACTTTTGAAGCGAAAAAAATTAACCTGTTATAATTATTTTTTTAAATATATATATAGAGGTTTGTTAGGCATATATGTTTTAGTAATAATTTTATTTAAAATAACCGAAAACTTAATGTAAAGAAAAAATAATAAGATAATTTTCAACTTGAACACAAATTGGTAATGTACTTTTTACCAGACCAAAGATAACAAAAAAAAACGTATTTTATTTATTTTACGATTAATAATAAGTAAAACAATGCATTTGTAAAAAAAAACTTAAAGAAATATTGTAATTCACAGGGCCTACCATGCCTACCAATTGAAAAAAATTCTCACGTAAACAGTAACGTGCCGTCTCACAGACTGTACTGAACTAAAAATAAAACACATCTCCAGCGTTAGTTACCCAAATTTACCAATAATTGTGCGATAGGTGGGGTACCAAGAGGAGAAAAATTAGATAAGATCATTTGCCGAAAAGCGGTACTCTTTTGCTGAAAATTTGAGATTAAAATTTGCTTGCAGTCTCACAGACGGCACGTTACCAGTTAAGGGTTAAATACGGCAAAATATCTTTAAGAAAAGTTATTCAGAATGTAAAATTATGGCACTTTTGAGTACTTTTATACTGATGGGGCCATAATTATAACGGGTGTTCATAAACAGTCGTCATCCCAGTAGGTTTTGACTTCAGAAACGTATGTCTATTAAAATTGAGAAAAAATGCGCTATGACAGTACTCAATGACGTTTCATTGTGTTGCACGAATTAATCAAAGACATAACATTTTGTTTTTCAAAGCAACTGGGATGACGACTGTTTATGAACACCCGTTATATAACAGCAATGAGATAACATGAACAACGAGTAAGAAAGAGATGACCATACAAAAAAATTATTTTAGTAGGCATGCTTGGTTGACATCTGCCATAATTGCAATAGGCATCAGCCTACTCGAATATTTGCTACTATGTTTATCTCTTTCTTACTCAAGCAATCCGTGTTATCTTTTTGTTCATGTTATCTTATTGCTGTTATACCGGCTGACTATAAATGATTGAAATTTTTTTTCTTAGGTTGGCACTATTTATGTTGGTGGCACTGTAAGTCTATGTCAAATTCAATGTCCGCAGGTTAGGTTTTGCGTCATTCTATGTCAAAACTGACGCAAAACCTAACCTGATAAGTTCGAATTTGACATAGACTTACAGTTTCACCAACATAAACAGTGCCAACCTAATAAAAAAAAATTCAATCATTTATAGTCATATAATTGTGGCCCCATCGGTAGAACAGTTACCTTTTAATAGATAAATTACGGTTTTCCGTAAGAATTAAATTCGTAATTTTGTCAATCATTCTATCTTATGATATCAACTTTACTTATGATAGTAAGCGTTATGACAAAATTTTTTTGATAAACCAATTTCTTATGTAATTTATTTGAAAAACAACTTACATAAAAGCACCAAATCTTCCCAAAATTTTCAAAAGTGCTATAGTTTTACATTCTGCACTTCTCTTAATATATTCTTATTTAAAATATAAAAGATACCTACTTTACCTATACACAAAGGGCCGGTTGCAGCAAGCAACGTTAAGTCTGGTGTTAGCTAACGCGACGTCAAAGTGAACAAAATAGCATCAAATCTCAAATGTTTATGGTAACTAATACATTAGTAAACAAAATTTGATGCAATTTTGTTCACTTTGACGCGACGTTAGCTAACATCAGACTTAACATTGCTTTCTGCAACAGGCCCGAAATGTTTTAATCCACCACTATGGCCTTATTGGGAAAAAATTGAAAATATAACTAAAATTAGTTTCAGCCCATGTAGGGCATAATCTCAAAGTACGAAATTAGAATTTATATTTTTTTTAACAAATATACTTCTTATATCACTTATCTGTAGGCATACTGTATATGATCACACCAAACAGTAAAGCAACAGCAATTTGAACAAACAGAGATAGTATCTATAAAACCTAGTAAACTAATATATGACCATACTTCAGAAGTTTATGTAATCAAATGAACTTATAAAATATTACCAATAACTGTAATAAAACTACTTGAATTACAAATAATCCCAAACGATATGCTGCTAAAAGTAAAAACAGTTTTTCCAGTTCTATAGATGATAAATGGAATAATCATATGGATCACATTGGTCATCATACGACACAATACGATTCCTACGGTGAAACTATAGTCGGTTGGTATAGTAAACAACATATTTTGGATAAAACTCATTGTCGTAATATTTCACATACACTCTCGATGAATTTCCAACTGTAGTATCATATCCTGGGTTCGGTAAATTTACACTAGCATAAACATGTTGCTCCCTTTGAACCAAAACATCAGCAATTATCATCGCCCGATATTTTCCATTAGAACGAGATGATTGTTGGTTTGCATACGACGGAAGTGGTGAAAAACTAACGCCCTCACCATACTTCACCCGGCTAGCCCTACGCCAGTCCAAGTTATCTTCAACGATCGATGCGATATTGAAATCGCCTGTATCATGATACAACTGCAGTATTCTTACTCCGCCGCGAGTTTTATATTCTTCCTGCTGTATCAAGAACTGCCCATACATATATGGATTTTCAACACGAACTATCTTACTGACGCCCACATTGAAATGTCCTGCGACCTGCGACTGCAACCTTTGATATTGAGAAGTGTGTGGCGATAATTCTACCAATTTGTAGCCATCATCGTCGTAGTCGCGAAGATTTCTGTAAGACCATTCTGAAGGTACATGACCAAGCACTATGTCCGTATACATCTAGAAATATTTTGCTTTAATATAATACTACTGTAATTGTTTTAAACTTACGTTTATGCAAATGTTTTTATCACTGTCTCCGTTGCTTGGACGTCACCACACCCAGCAAATGCGAAGCACTGGTAACAATAGATAATGTACCCCCACGGTTAATGAGGGTAACCACTGTATACCTCGCAACTTTAGCTTCCGTTCAGTTAGTGGGATTACCCTGCGCAATGTCGGGAACTCGACAATACAGCTCTTCCAGTGTTGCCAACTCTTCGCAAGTTGTATTCGCTAAATTGGTACTAAAAGTCTCCATTTTCAGATCAAAAGTCGCCAAATACGAAATACGCACATTAGAAAATCAAGCATTTATTTTTTTCCACAGAATAAAGAAATAAGTAAACTACTTATGAATATAAAAATAAAAACTTACCTATTTATTTAAGGAAAAAACAATTTAACGTTCTAATTCTTCGTACCAAGTGATTACAATTGACAATCACAAATTGTGCAATGTGCAAACGTTGCAAAGAGTAAAGATAAAGCTCCTTCAGTTTTTAATTTTAAATTTCCGGTGTCATGAGCGCAAATATGACCGTCTGGTCACGTACGAAATACAAATAAATGTCAGGTAAACATAATATAATTTCAGGCGTTAATCATATCAGTATAACAAATTTGCAAATAATATTTTGAATTTCTTTCGTATATGAAAATTGTTGAGGATAAATGTATGTGTAGCTTTAGAAATATTGAAATTAATAAATGTTTACATATTTTTTTAAATTTGCGAATAATACCCTAGAATTTCAAACTAAAATATATCAAAAACGCTAGAAAAGTCGCTAATCGCAAATTCCTACTTTTTTAGCTAAACCACTTGTTTTAGCGACTTTTCGCCGTTGTTGGCAACACTGACCTCTTCCCCCAAGCGAACGCGAAATATCCCTAAATCTGACAAAAAATCCCTCCTACCTTTCGCGCTCAGACATAGCCCTCTCTAAAGAAGGCCGTGGCCGCACAATATGGCAACAGCGCATCGCCTAAAAGCCGACGGCCGATGAATCCGTGAACGTGACCAAAGGAATTTATTGAATGTGATAGAAAAATTCGATATATTGTTTTCAGAATGGGTGACAGCACTACAAAACTAATAAAACATAACCACAAATAGTTTTATTAGACAGTTAGTATACAAAACACGTTTAAATTAATAAAGATAAAATAATTCCTACGACAAAATATCTTTTATTTAATTTAGAGGTTGACCCTTTTTTGTGACAATTTGTACGATCTTACTTTTAAGTAATTATTTAAAAGAATGTTTGCTATGGTAGACATCATATGTTGAACTAATACCCAATTGAAATTACCACAGATACAAGACTCTTGCACACTACTGTTTGCGCCCTTACTAGCAGAAATTACTGAAAAACTTAAGCTACACAAAATAGTTTTTTTTTCAGATTTTAAAAACAGGGACTCAAATTTTTCTGAAACTAAAGCTTGTATTATAGGTACTTATAACAATGGTGCGTACAGCTAAGACAAAATTTGATGGTACACATAAACTTCCTCTGTCTAATTGTCGAAAATAGTCATCATCACAACAATTTTTACTATTGTTAATTAAATTTAACAATCAATGCAACTAATTTGTTTTGACACCTTAAAAATAGAAAAACCGCAATCATAAATCATAGCCAATTGATCGACTTTAATGTCACTTTTATCATTTAAAGTTTCTGAAAATGCGTCATCAATTATTTTATCATTATGATATTCTTGATTAAGCTCAGTAACACCGGAAGGCAAAGATTTTTTTCTATTTGATTTATACATAAAGATACACTTCCATATTGAGAAGATCGTATGCCAAGAAGGTTTTTAGTTCGTAACTATTTTTCTGCGTCTAGAATTTCTTTTACTGTAATTAACCCCCGTCATTTGTATGTACATTCCAATATCTCTTAGGTCCGATGAGATATCGTCTTGGCGTTTACTTGCAAACATTTTGCCCTAATCAACCCCTAAAGGTGTGAATCTGAATTAGGGGTGAATTATAGAACCCTTTATATCTTCTGTGTTTGTTGAGTTAAAACATTATGTTTTGGCATGTACCTAGATCATTTAGTTTGTACAAACATTTTAAAATGTTATTCTCATTGTTATACTTCAACCATAGTTTTATCAAGTCTATACAAGGGTACGACAATTACATACACATTTCCAAGGGGTATATGAAGCATAAAAGAATGCCGTAGAAGTTTTTTCGATAGAATATTTTTCTCTTTTACCTACAAAATCGTTTTGCGGCATTTGTTGGTTTAGCGTATTATGTAAGCGGCAAGAGGGAACTCTAAATTAATTTAAGATTTAAGGTATGATTCCGACTGCCGTTGCCGTCTGTGGTCTGATCAATGTTGCTCACGGCGACAAGTTGGTCTTGCAGTTTCATGGCAAGACGCTGCTATTGACTGCGGAACGTGAAGAATTGAATAATTATATCCACAAAATGTAGGTACTAATATAAATGAAATGATATAAATGTCAACAATAGCACCTATACATCAGTTTGTATCATTAGACAAAATTATTTATGCATAAAATCCTATGCTTTTCTAAAATTTTTCTTTTACTAGATTATTCCTATAACTAGCGTGTTCTGCGTCATAAATAACTGGATGTTTTGCTAAAATGTTTATTAATTTGTCATCATCTGCTTTTGAAAAACGCATTTTTATTTTTTAAACGATTAAAAACACGTATTGTCGCTCTGCGGTCAGCGTCAGAATTGGTTCTAGATCGGTAGTGCAGTCTGCAGTGACTGCGAGGTGCGACCGCAAGCGACAGTGACGCTTTGTTCAGAATGCATTTCATATACAATAGTCAAACCAGTACTGTCGCTGGCGGTCTGCCGCTGCAGTCTGCAGTTTGCAGTCTGCTGTTTGAAGTCTGCGGTCACCATCGGAATCATACCTTTAAGAAAAACAAACGTTTGCAGTCCGTACGAAGAACGGGCATCTTCCTAATATCAAATAAACCAAGCAATAATCTTTGTATTAATGAATACAACACACAGAAAGTAAATCCACAAGGTAGAATTGCACACCGCACACGAATCAGCTGTTTAGTCGTCGGCCGTCTGCGCGCTGTTGCCATATTTCAAAGAACACGGCCTTCTTTAGAGAAGGCTATGGCTCAGATGATCAAATCTTGATGAAAAATTTAAAGCGACATACGTGGAGTAAACTAGGCTCATAAATTTTACCTTAAAGAAAAAAATAATTTAAGCTTATATTTTTGGATAAATAATTAGTAATTCATAATTTTTAAATAATTACTGATTAAGCGATTACTATTTTAAAGTTTAACTTCAAACAATGGTTTTATTTTGTTATAAAGTAGGTACTTTATTTCAAGAAAATGGAACTAAAGATTAATAGGTAAACAATTATTTAATAAAATGTGTAAAAAATGTAGAGGAGAAGGTGGTAATATGGAACCTGCTTTTTATATGGAACCCCTCGCTTATTCGGAAACATCCAGTGACATCTATATGTAATGCTCAAAACTACATTAATAGTTACGTATAAAGGTCGCATATTTATCGGCTATATCATTTGTGCTGCTAGTTTCGCTGCATGTGGTCAAGGTATCAACTGTCATTTTCGAAAAGTTTTATTTACGAAGTGTTTTGTCCCGTTTAGTGGTCCCATCTAGTGGTAAGTGAGTTCTGAGTCTTTCAGTAGTTCAACATAGGATTTGTTTTTATTGTTTTGTCAATAAAATATCTGCATCGACTAGTTTAAAAATATAACCTAATTTTTTTCTAAACCATGCATTGTTGTTAATATGAACCCCTCTTGCTGCTGGTATTATGGAACCGGGTTCCATATTAAATACCGGGGGTCCATATTATATACGTATATTGTATCTATGATTTCAAACAAGGGTTAATTGTCGTAGACTTGCCAATATGCCGCGGAGAGAATTATTATCACCGAAAGGAAAGTCTTCACCATCAGGAATGTCTCGTCGGAAAAATTGGGACAAGCAAGCTATGATTAATGCAATTATTGCCGTACGTGAAATAACAATGGGACTCAAAAAGGCCGTCAAACTTTTTAGTGTGCCAAAAACAACGCTGCAACGTTTCGTCCATCAAACAGAATATTCTGCAGAGGAAATAGTTGAAAAAATGTTAGGAAGAAAGCCTGTCTTGCCAACTTACCTTGAAGAGCAGTTAGTTCAATATTTCCTTTTAATGGAAAGTAAATACCACGGATTGACTCGTAGAGATGTGAAAGTGATGGCTTGTCAGTTAGCTGTGCGTAATAATCTAAAACATCCATTCGGTGCTAAAGAAGAAGCCGGACGTGCATGGCTAGACCACTTTTTACGTCATCACCAGGACAAGCTCTCCATTCGCAAACCTACGGGTACTTCAATTTCACGGGCTAATGGTTTTAACAGGGAATCCATTAACAAGTTTTTCGATCTTCTAGAGGGTGAATATGAAAAGCATAAATTTACGGCAGATCGAGTTTTTAATGTGGACGAAACTGGCCTGTCAATCGTTCAAACAAAAATTCCTCAAATAATTGGCATGAAAGGTAAAAGGCAAATTGGAGCACTGACTGCAGCTGAAAGAGGGTCAACAATGACAGTAATATGTTGCATGAGTGCTGGTGGCAGATTCATACCTCCGATGCTTATATTCCCCCGCAAGAATATGTCCGATAATCTTATGAGGAATGCACCACTTGGTTCAGTAGGAAAATGCCATCCCTCGGGTTGGGTGCAAAGCAATCTATTTCGTGACTGGTTTTTACACTTTATTGAACATGTTAAGCCATCTGCAGAGTCCCCAGTGTTGTTGTTGCTGGATGGGCATTATTCACA
Source organism: Agriotes lineatus (assembly GCA_940337035.1). Lineage (NCBI taxonomy): Eukaryota > Metazoa > Arthropoda > Insecta > Coleoptera > Elateridae > Agriotes > Agriotes lineatus. The sequence goes on along the minus strand of CALNHX010004802.1, from coordinate 49,225 downwards.
TACACGAAACATTGAAATTATAGAATTAGCCCGGCAAAACCATATCACCATAGTATGTCTACCACCCCATACTACACACAAGCTGCAACCCTTGGACAAAACGTTTAATGGGGGCATTAAAAACCCATTACAGTGAAGCCATTCGCCTTTGGATGCTTCATAATGAGCGGCGCCTAGGACCCTATGATATTGCAGAACTCTTTAATCAAGGGTATGTTCAGTGTCAAACTGGACCAATAGCGATCAATGGTTTTTCTAAGACCGGAATATTTCCTTGTAATCGGGGAATTTTCACAGATGTTGATTTTATCGCAGCTGAACTGCAAGGGGAGCCATTGACTGCCTCTGATGGAAATGAGAATCGTGCACAGGTTGGTTGCAGTTCACTTCCCGATTCAAAGTCTTCAACACAAAAGGCAATTTTTCCTGTTGATATTACACCGGTTCCCCGACCAAAAAGAAAGATGTCCAATAGAGGTCGAAAAGCTACTTCCGCGGCAGTTATCACCAGTTCACCTTACAAAAATGAACTAGAGGAATTTGAGAAGAAAAGAAAAGTTACACCATTAAATTCTCGTCTTAACCAAGAGCAGATTCCTACACCTAGCACTTCTTGTGGGCAAGTTGAGTGGGCGAACCCAACTCAAAAGATGATGCAATCTGTGTTTTCTGTGAAGGAAAATTTTCCGAGGACATACGAGGTGAACTATGGGTTCAGTGCATCATGTGCGAAATGTGGGCCCATTGTGATTGCTCAGACTGCGAAAAAGACAATTACGTTTGTGATTTTTGTCGATAAATGTTTTTTTTTTAGTTTAGAACCCTACTTTTTATTTTTCATTAACCTAATGTGAATATATTTGTTTTTTGATGATAATATGGATCAACTTTCGGGGGGTCCATATTATCAGCACTTTTTCCGCCGAGCGAAAATTGCACTTTGTTCGAAATTTTGTATTTACCTGTGAACTCATCTTCAGGATGTTAATTTTCCTATTCAGTATAATAAATCATTAAGCAGAAAACAGGCTGATGTTTAATTTTTGTCGATATTACAAAAAACAAAAATTTTACGTAGGAAAAACAAAATGGGGTTCCATATTACCACCTTCTCCTCTAATAACAAAATTAAACTGTGATTATTTGAATACAATACAAATACCTACTAAAATACTAACCGATTCTATAAATACATTTCTTTATTTACTTTAGAAAAATGATGTTCATTCGGTTTAAAATTCGGACAATTAACATTGTCTGCAGTAAATTTAGATCTAATCACACGCAATGAATTTAAAGTATTTGCAGACAATTTGTTAGTTTTTTTTTGTTTTTATGTCCTTTATCACTGAAAACGTTCTCTCGGCTTCTGCATTTGAATGTGGCAAACATAGAATAAAAAGAGCAATTTTTGGTGTGTTAGTAAACAAATAGTTGCAAGTAAAATCGTTTATATATTTAATTCCACCGAAAATTCAACTGGATTTAATTCCAAAAGTTTTGTCTTTTTTCCTCATCAAATTGGAAGGATAAGTTTCCCCATTCAAAGCACATTAATATCAATCAAGTGCCCGTAGTTATTATAAATATGTTGTAAATTGTTCTTATGCTTATCTACTTCTAAAGCAATAGAAGGTGCAAAATACGCAATTTCGGCAAATAAACTATCGCCTATTGGTAGGCGATTTACTATTTCTTCGCACATTGACATAGAATGGTAAGATATTTAAGATTATTTGTTTTTTTTTATTTTCTGACTGCTTCTAATAAGTTTTGTAGTGTTTTTGTTATGACTACAATGCTACAGTCGTCAAGAGAAATATAATACTTCGGGAAAATTTAACAAATCTATTTGACGATCATTATATGTAGGTACGATTGGCTAAGGTGCTTACAGTTTTAGGATTTACATCTCAGTTTAATTTTTAAATGGAAAGTATTTTTGATAATTTTTCCCAACTTTTAAAACTCCCTCTTTGATAGCCATTTTTGAAGAAATATCCCTTTGCCCCTTTTAAGGTAAAAAATCTTTTTAAAAAGGGAATTTTCCTCCCAGTTCCCAATACTGACCCTACTTATACAGAGTGTCTGTATAACCTACAAAGGGAATATTTCTCAGAACGTGTATGGATTAAAAACTAACTCTGCAATTTGTACTCTTACAACCTTGAAAAACCGAAAAACGTTGTTTTTCAATAAAAAGGCAAAGATAAAATTGTATCACAGTTTATGATTAAAGCTGATAATTATGAGGAACGTTCAAATATGAATTATAATTTGAATTGCCCGCCAAAAGACAAAGACATGCACAGAAGTTGTATACATTAATTAATGCTCTGAAACTGTTTAAGAACCAAAACAGTTTTTAACTTTTATAAATTAATAATGCGTACATTTTGTAAACCAACTATTGCATACGGAAATGCATGACAAAGCTGACAGCATTTCTCGAATGACCCGGTGAATAAACTGCAATTATGCGGAATTTGTTATGAAATTAAACACGCAAGTAGAAATACGAGTTAAACTAGGACAATGTACTGAACCTTTGTAATTTACTTCATAGTTTTAAGTATATAAATAGGAACTTTCTAGTCAATAAATTAATACAGTTCGAAATATGTTTCTGTATTCACAACCTCTGCCCCAACGGAACCAAGTCTGCTACATTATCTTGTGTGAGACTGCACAAGACCGTTGTTTTTGAACCCTTTTTAATTCCTGCACCCCTAAGACGTATCCTGTAATTGTCCAAATTAAAATCACACAGTCCACTACAAGCTCCACCCTGAACATTTGGTCCTTCGAGCCTTTAAACGCACCAGCCCCTAGCATTTGGTCCTTTGAGCCTTTAAATATTCCTGCCCCTAGCATTTGGTCCTTCGAGCCTTTAAACGTTCCAGCCCCTAGCATTTGGTCCTTCGAGCCTTTAAATATTCTTGCCCCTAGCATTTTGTCCTTCGAGGCTTTAAACGTTCCAGCCCCTAGCATTTCATTCTTCGAGCCTTTAAAACGTCCAAGTCCCTAGCATTTGGTCCTTTAATCCCTTAAACGTGCCAGCCCTCTACGAACAATACCGTTACAATGCTGCAGCGACGGAATATTTTCAAAGCCCAAGAAGACTTAGCAGAATCCATTTGCAGGCAGATTATCAACGTGAAGAAGGACGGCCCATCAAGAAAAACTGCAGCATATATTACCGCCCGCAGATCCACCCTACAGCAACTTTGGGAAGAATTTGAGGCCAACCACTCAGATCTGGCGAAGGAAGTCGAGGAAGAACACCCCTTATTTTGACGTGTACAATGAAGGGGTTGCCCTTCTCGACAAGTACGAAGAAAATCTAAGGAGGAAGTTCACAGCAGCCAGCAGGGCCAAAAGAGGACACGACCACAGTTGCTGACAACTAGGGACAGTCCCGAATAAGAAGGCTACAGATCAAGGTGAATGCACTCCAAAGCCACATTCAGGAAGTCTGGAATAGGTTGAATGAGGACTGCAGTAAACGGTATTGCGAATACAACATTAAGAACATCAAGGATGATTGGGATCACATCAGAGCTCTAAACGAGGAGATACTATCCCACGGTAGCTACGACGACAAGGAGTTCCATGAGACCAAGAGGATGGTCAACGAAATAATTGTGTTACTGTACCAACACATCCAGAATCAAGAGGTTCAAAGTGTCAAGGAACACGGCCATGTGAATATAGTGTTACATACTCTCAAAATTCCAGTTTTTGAAGGGACCTACGAAGCATGGCCCAGCTTTCATGATATTTTCCGAAGAATTATTCATGAAAACTCACGACTAAGTAAAGCGGAGAAAATACATTACTTGAAGTCACAGTTACGAGGGACATCCAGCAAGTTAGTACAACACCTGGAGGCAACTGAAGCCAATTACAAGTCAGCATGGTTCATTATAACGAACAGATACGACAACATTAGGTTGCTACTTGCCAAGTATTTGGATGACATAGTCAACCAGGCAACCCTGTCGAACGATTCTGCAGAGGGGATAAAGAAACTCCATGACACAACTGCAGAATGCCAAGAGCAATTGAAAACTTAGGGATTAAAACGGCCACATGGGGGCCTATCATGTGTCATATAGTGACAAGGAAGTTGGACAAGGAAACCAACAGACTATATGAGCAATCGTTAACGGCACCAAGAGAGGTGCAAAAATTCGAGCACCTATTGGATTTTTTGGAAACGAGATTTCAGTCGCTGGAAGCTGTACAAAGACGGAACAAACCCGAACTCAGAAAAAATGGTATTGGGAAACCATGGGAAAGTCACCAGAATCGGTGGGCAGTGAAGACGTACCACACTGCTGACGTATCGTGCTTCCACTGCGGAGGATCACACAGCATCAAAACCTGTCCAAAATTCAACAACCTAAAAGTATCCGCACGTTGGGAGTTTATAGAGGATGAAACACTTTGTTCTAACTGCCTCAAGCCTGCAGGAAAAAGTAATTCCAAACACTTTTGCCCAGGGAAATGTAAGGTACTTATGTAATAAAAGACATCACTGGCTTCTGCACGAAGATTTTAGTACACAACAGCAACAGCAGCCTCCCAAGACCACGACATCCAGTGCGACAGCAACCACTAAGAAAGAAACCATTGTTGCAAGCCTAATTAGTAGGAAGACAGCATCGCAACGTTTTGCTGGCAACTGCCCTAATATCGTCGGGGAGTTTGGAGTACCTCAGAGTCCTGATAGACTCCGGATCACAAGCGTCATTTATTACAAGATATGCAGCTGAAACGCTTGGTCTACCACAAGAAAAAGTGAGCGTGCAAATCTCTGGATTAGGCAAGAAAGAAGCAGGTACAGCCCGAGAACGAATAACTGTAAACCTACGTCCACGATTTCCAAGCAACTACAAAACCACATGCGAGATGCTGATACTGCCTCGGGTAACCAAGTCGCTCCCACAAGAACCAATGGAAACCTATCAACTTCAGGATCGAAGTAACCGTGAACATCTCTAGCGTCCAAGCAGATGAAGAAGATATAAACAAGACAATCCAACAAATGAATACCTTATGCGGCAAGGCACTTGCATTATTGGCGGAATCCCATTGCAAGGAATTAAATCATCACCTGATTATCTGGAATACGAAAAGAATTTATAGTCAAGATGTCAGGACCAAGCTAGGATTACTAGGGCAGCTACTAACCTCAGTGTTTGGAGTTAACGATGAAGTTTACCATGAGATCGAATCGTTACAAAAAAATCGACTAGAATTAATACATAACTCTAATCACCAGAGGAAGATAATGTTATCAACTGAAGCAACTCTAAATGACACTGAAGTCGGAATATCCCAGAAGTTGGATAATTTTCGAAGAAAACTCAATGAGCCAACAATCAATGAGATGGAACCTTGGTACAAAAAGACAGACGACAACAAGCTAAACATACATGTGTTGACATCATATCAGATGGCTACCAACTATTTACAAGAGATGGGTGAGAAGTACAAACAACTTCTAAATGTAAAATTCAAAAAGGCAGACATCCTACAATTTATTCCATCATCACAATTTTACAGAATAATGTCGAATGCACTGGCCAATCTTCCATCAAACCTGGAGATACTTACTACACCAATGCACAAGATGGAAGTTAGCATCAGCAATGAAACCATCGAGATTTTCAGTTATTTTCACATAACTGAGAAGCGGGAATACAACTTAATCAAACCAACTCCAATTCCAGTGAAGAAGGGAAATGGAACCTACGCATCGTTGAACTTGCCAATGGAATTCTTTACTATCAACTACAACGAACAAACATATTTTGAAATCCAAGAAAACAAGTTAAAGGAGATCGAGCCAATAGGGAAACATCTTTACCTATGCAGGCCATCCGCAGTTCGAAGTATTGAAGACAATCCTAACTGCATCATTGATGAGATCTATCAGCGATTGAACAAGGTCAAATATTTGGTCCATCAGTTTACAGTTAAGACACTGGTATGGAAGAAACTGGTTATTTATTCCCAATCAATCCACAACAGCAGGGGTACAATGCAGCGGGAATCGTGAAGATTGAAGATGTTGACATAATCCAAATATCCCCATAATATGAATCAGTGAACAGATCAAATCAACAAAAGAAATTTGCGTTGCCAAACAGACGGCAACGAACAAAGAACAAAAGCATCTGTTTACCGATACGCCACGATCGTACACAAATTTCAAAAACCTCTGCAGAAATAAAACAATAAATTACGGCATGCCAGTTTAAAAGTACACAAATTTCAAATAAAAACCTCTGCAGAAATAAAACAATAAATTACAAACAGCATGCCAGTTTTAAAAGTGCAGCAAATAACCCTACAATAATACTTCAGGGCGCGGAGCCCATGAAGGCAGCCCAAACTCACCGCAAATTGAAATCTAATTTTAATTAACAAAAACACTCCTAATCAATAGTGCGCCCTATAGAAACCACACATGCATGGTATCTATCGATAGGAAAAACTAACCGCCACCTAATAAAATTACCCTCAAGTCGCTAACAAGCATACAAACCGAATACAACGATTTTTTCCCTCAGACGGCGAAAACGTCGCGGCCCGCCGTACGGGCGAATTTTGCCCAGGAAGCAACAGAAATTTGAAACAAGCGGAGGCCTAACAAAGACGCATTTTCTAACGGCTAAAACGGGGCAAAGGCCAAATACAGCAGGCTAATGTACAAATATTACAAATTAAATTATAATTAGCGGTAGGAAGAATCCAATGCAGGAGTATTTGGTATCAAAAAGCAGATAAAATCAGCGCGCAAACAATAAAAGCGAGGAGAACTTTTAAAACGCACACAGTGAAAATAATGCTTAAGTAATTTTATACGCAGAGCCAGAGGGAAATAAGCGCTTATTTTAATTTAAAGCCAACAAAACATAGCAAATGGGTTATCGTTAGAATCGACATTTCAACTGCCAGCCATTGTGACACACATCAAGGCGCTAATATGTCGCGCCGTCGAAATAACCGCGGAATTATTAAATACGATTAAAATAAGCAGTCATCCCTTCTCCTCGGAGCAATGAGCGTCCGGAAAGCTCAAAACAAAGGACGGGGCTCCTTTAAATAGAGAAATCCAGGCCAGAAGAAATCACTCAACCCAGGAGAGTCCAACCAACAAGAAGCCTCTACAGGACCATCTAGCAGCCCTGTCAGCTTCTGGGACCATCCACCAGCCAATCCAGCTTCCAGGGCGATTCCGCAGCCCACTCAGCTCCGAGTCCAACTAGCCCGCAGTCAACTCCGCTTTTGGGACTTTCCCAGCCGTACCAAAGACACCGTTGCCCAGGCCGTACGTGGACATAGAGACCCCTGCCGATCCCGGACCGAGCCAACAACCGCCCGCACGCCAGGTCTGCTACGTAAGCCAGCCCCGACCCATTGGAGGTCTCGGCTTGCGCCCGCCGCCTGACAGCGAACCTTGTGTTCCAGGTGTGCTACGAAACACCGCATCCAGGAGTTGTTCGGCCTCCATCCTTACTGGGAGGGACGTCAGCCATTAGGATTTCGCCGAACGCCAACAAGGGCGTCTACCCCGGATTTTGTCTGCTTGACAGACGAAAGCGATCCGGAGCTCGGCACCCCCCGGAGGAGCCCGTTGGTGCAACACCTTCGGGACCCGCCTTTTGCCCGGTTACGCCGCCCGCCGACCCCCAGGCTCCCCTTCCGCGGATCCTCAATTGGGACCTCGAGGTGCGATTGACGGACGCCGAGGAGGCCGAGCTCGAAGCCCTGTGGCGGGCCACCTGCCCCGACAGCAGCCCACGTCGGGGCCCCCGCTGGCGACGGACCACCCTTCCCCGGACTACCCCAGCGGAAGCCCGACCCCGTGCCCCGACAACGCCCCGCTCCCGCCGCCGTCCCCGAGAGGGCTACTCGCGCCGCCGACGCCCCAGAAGAACCTCGCAGCTCCGCTCGACTCCCCACCCAGAGCGCCGCCAGCGCCCGCTACGAACCGTGCCCCAGACCGCTCCCCGGGAGAATCGGACCGCGTCCAGGCCGAGTTCCTTGCCTCCGGCCACTAGGAAAGGCCGCCCCATCACCTCCCGCTCCACCAGCGCCCAAGTCTAGGCGACTGTTTTATGTATACTTCTATTCTTGTGGTTTTTTTTATATTTTTCTTGTATATACATATAGTGCTTAGTTTTCGTTTTTGTACGTATCATAGTAGCATTACCAATAAACGTATTAAAAGTTTACACCAATTAATTAGCAGCATCGACAAGGGTAACGCCTACCCCCGTCCTTCCGCTGACGCCATTGTAGAATTTACCGCTGAGCATAGACCGATGTGTGTTACCCAGATTGTACTATATATTCAAAACGGACTACTTTACATACTCAACTATTCACCACTATTCCTGTCGTAGCTGGGTTCAACAAACCGATGCAAGTAATTATTAACACTACTTTGCAGAATTCAAGCACTCGCCCCCAACTGCAAATGCAGGAACCTGTGTTGCCGTCCGATCATTTTCAACGCCTACAAGAAGAAGAAGATGAGTTGCAGTTACATCAGGACTATCCATTTTGGCACCATCGACATACCATCATGGTGAACATCGGTACTACAATCTGTATTGTAATATCAGGTTGTGTCACCTGGACGTTATGGAAATACTGGAGAAAGAAAAGGAAACCGAAGCCACGCCCAACTTCAGACCATTCGGAAGGGTTCAGGTTAGAATCACTGCCACCATACGAGGAAGATGGAGAGACAGAATCAGCCACACCATCCCGGCCCATTGTCGCTCGGCAGAATGTTTAGGAACCAAAACATAATTTTTAACCTTTATAAATGAATAATGCGTACATTTCGTAAACCAACTATTGCATACGGAAATGCATGACAAAGCTGTCAGCATTGCTCGAATGACCCGGTGAATAAACTGCAATTATGCGGAATTGCTATCACAGTTTGTTATGAAATTAAACACGCAAGTAGAAATACGAGTTATAGTCCAGTCAATAAAGCATATAAATGCAAAAGGTCAGGTAATTCTGATTTTTGGATATATTTTATAGTTCGGCACCCTAATGAAAATTCCAAGTTTTCGACCTCGAGGAGGGATGGGAACCTTCCTCCATCTTGCTAAAATGGCTGCCAAACTCGATTTTTCGCCGATATCTCCGCTATTATTCACCCAATGACAAAAATAGTTATTACCAATCGGATAGCAGACATAATTTGCGAACTTTTCTGTTTGAAACGTTTTTTTATTGCTCTTATAGGTACTGAGATATTGAGATCTGGAGACAGAGCGGTAAACCGAAAATATCACGAATTCTCATTTCTCAGCTACATCGTCTATTTAAATTCGTTTTTATTGTATATTAACAATATTTAACACATTGTGTTTCTTAAATATTATTAACAATTATATAACATATTAACAATTCATTTTAAAATAGGGTAATATAGATAAGCTAGGTACTTTATCCTGCTACAGGGTTGCGCATGCGCTAGCGGATTTTCAACCAATCCCGTCCCGCCAAATAACTAAGCTTTGTTCATTTAACTGTAAAGTGCCAGCACTAGCGTTCGTCATCCACGCGTAAAAGTGGAGAGGATACCTGGCGGGAAAACCACTTAAAAAAAACGCGGCGCTGACTTTACCGCAAGGTAGTGCGGAAAGGAGGCATTTTTTTATGTATTATCAGAAGTAATACTATAAGTACTTCGATATTATCGGGTTATATGTCGATAACTTGTTGCACAATAATAAAAGAGTGTGTGGTGCGGTCGGACTATTTAACCTGTCAAACTGACACGATTTGTTATTGTGCAGGAAGTTTGAGACGTATAACCTGTTCGAAGTACGCATTGTATTCGATTTGATTATTTTTTGAGTAAATTTTATTATTAACAACAAATAAATATTATATTGGCAGCTCGATTTGTTTGTATTAACTTAGCTGAAAAAGTCATCTCCATGAAAACAACATCAAGTTGATAAAAGTTATGTATTGCCTTGCCTAGTGAAGTTGCTATAGTATAATCGATTTTGTATAATCGAAATTATACAAGATAACTTAACTAAATCCAGCCTTCTAATTGGTTAAAATCTCTACGAAAAAAATAATCATTTTAACACGACTCGATCCCGTGGCCTCGGGAGGGCGACGGTTAACTCCTACTAATGGCGACTGTTGTAGTTATTGCCCTGGCAATTCAGTCAGCCAATGGCGCTCTCCCCGGTAGGCGGGACAGACCTAAGTGCGAGAACGAGAGAGAAAAAAAATATATTTACACAGGTTTTATTTTTCTAATATATACACAAGGGTGGTTAATTATTTGATTACGACTCGAAGACTCGCTGGCTCGTCGGGCCGGATGCCTGGGGGTGGGGCGCCTAGGCGGTGGCGAAGGGCGACGGCGGTGGCTGGACCGGATGCGTGCCGGAGAGAAACGGAGGGGCGGTCGGGGCGGTCGCGGAGCTCCTTGTTCAGTCGCGGGTCCCTCCTGTGGTAGTGTGGTGTAACCCTGACCTCGCTTCGGACCGGTACGGCTACTTTGGGGAGTTGGGGGCGGCGACTCGGCTCGGTGGAGGAGCAGTACGCCGACCACAAGGACTGTAGTTCCCGCGTCTCCTCGGCGCTTGGGTGCAGCTCCAGCTCCACATCCAATTTCCGGGGGCGGCGGAGGACCTGGCGGTGGCGGCGGCGCTGGAGGCAGAGGCCTGTCGGGGTCCGGGCAAACAGGGCTTCCAGTCCCGTTGGCGTGTTGTGGGGTTCAGGCGTCCGGGGCCAGGGCTGCGATGAGGCGACGTCCGTCCGAAAGGGGGAGTACCTCCGAAAGGGGGAGTCCGTCCGGAAGGCGGAGGCGATGGGCGATCTTGAGGGCGGCTGGACCTGCAGACACCAGCGAGCCTTGATGGTCAAGAGCGACTCGGGGTCAGGGGTAGGTGAAGGGCGGAATATGCGCTGGAAGATATCCTGGAGTCTGTGAAACAAAAATGAGAAGGATTAGTGCGTGGGGGGGCAGCGTCCTCGGAGGGGGAGGCTGGTGACGGCGTCTCGTGGAACGAGGGGGACGTCCTTACTCCATGGAGGCGGGGACAGCTCTCGGGGGTGGCCCCACGGGTTCTCCGAGTTGTTGGCCGGTATCCGGGACGTTGCTAGGAGGCGGTCCACTCGACGGGCGATGACGGCGGAGGTTGGGGGCGGCAGGCGCGTCGGTCCTCTGGATCCGGCTGTAGACAGGGGCGCAAGTTATGCAATTTCTATTAAAGCCCAGGAGCTCGGGGAGCACCACTGGAGATTAATTTCCTTTTGTTGGTTCAATTACGCTAAGTACCAAGAGCTCGGTGAGCACCACTGGAGACTAAGTTTGATTTGTACTCACTGGGTTAATTTCGCTAAGTCCCAGGAGCTCGGTGAGCACCACTGGAGACTAACTTCGATTTGCGGTTGGAGTACACTGGCTGCTGGACACTGGATGCTGATGACTGGAACTGATGGCTGGAACTGAATGCCTTCCTCAAGAATCCCTGGGTTTGTCTACCGAATCCTCCCTCGCGATTGGCTGAACGGCAGTGGGGCGCTTGCTAATTTGATGTGAATCGAATTCGCGGGTCCGATCTCCGCGGCGCGAAGTGCCATCTTGTCGTGTGCATTGTTTTCGTCTTTTAAAAACTCGAATTTTGAGCCTTTACTCGATATGTTTTGCTCGCATATTAACAAAGTTAAGATTTGTTAATTTATTTCTACAATAGAAGCGGCTCGGCTGTGGCGCTGATTTCCTATATGTGCCGCGGCGTTTCTCGGACTTATTGGCGGTCGGCATTGTTCACTCGTACTTGCATTGGTTAGGTGATTTTTCGCATGATAACGTGGCTGGTGTTTTTAATTTAATTAACCCTCGCGATTGGTTTTTCATTGTTCCTTGGGTTGACCGCGGGTTTAACCCCGGATCTATTCTAGACTACCCGGAGCCGACTTTTATTGGTGCCCTTTGGTTTTATTTTTGAAACTGCATATTTCGCTATTTGCTGCAAGTTTCGAAAAGCTTTTACTGGTTTATGGCTTTGTTGTTTCGCCAATTTGTATACCTACTTAGGGACGTTTGTTTTTCCTGCTGCAGGAGGCGGATTGGTCGGCGTTCTTCCATACTCGCGGGGTTTATGTTCCCGTGCTTCCTTATAGCAAAACAAAAGCACCTAAATTTGCGTAATCGAGGTTGCTTTAATCGTTGCGGCGGCTTACATTCGCGGGCAGATTGGTGTCCGGCGCATTTCTTTTGTCTAGCTGTCGTGTTTATTTTGATGTGTTTATGAGGGTTTGGACCGGGCGGTCTTGCTGGAGCCTAGTAATCTTTAACGCGGCTTCTGTTATGCAGCTGTGAAACTGCGTCCTTTTGTTTTGCGATCTATTAATTAATGCTGTGTATGGATCCGTATTGCGCGACGAGGGCCGTAACATAAGTACATATGATAATGGAGGCCCTCGCGTGTCTCCGGATCATATCAATTTTATAAATGCTAATATATTATATAATTTTTAATAATATTTAATAAACACAAAATGTCCTAAATATTGTTAATATTCAATAAAAACGAATTTAAATAGACGACGTGGCTAAGAAATGTGAATCGTGATATTTTCGGTTTACCGCTCCGTCTCCAGATATCTGTATCTCAGTACCCATGGGAGTAATTAAAAAAGTTTCAAACAAAAAAGTTCGCAAATTATGCCTGCTATCCGATTGGTAATAATTATTTTTATCATTGGGTGAATAATAGCGGAGATATCGGCGAAAAATCGAGTTTGGCGGCCATTTTGGCAAGATGGCGGAAGGTTCCCACCCCTCCTCGAGGTCGAAAACTTGGAGTTTTTATTAGGGCGCCGAACTATAAAATATATCCAAAAATCAGAATACCTGACCTTTTGCAGTTTCAAATCCTCTAATGACTGGACAATGTACTGAACCTTTGTAATTTACGCCATAGTTTTAAATATATAAATAGAACTTTCTAGTCAATAAATTAATACAGTTCGAAATCTGTTTCTGTATTTACAACCTCTGCCCCAACGGAACCAAGTCTGCTACATTATCTTGTGTGAGACTTCACAAGACCGTTGGTTTGCACCCTTTTTAATTCCTGCACCCCCAAGGCAAGTCCTAACTTCAATCAGTCGTTAAGTCGTTGTAACATTAAAAAAATTGGTGTGATACACGCACACAACTTTCTTTTACTTATAAATAGCCAAAAAAAAAAAATTTTTAATTCTTAAGCATTTCTCAAAATTTTCAAAAACCGTGCAAAATAGAGCGTTACTTAAAGAGACCAATTTTCTCTAAAATTTTAAGCTGAATTCAAAGATGTAATAATATACAGGGTGTTCTGTTTAAAATAGAAATAAAAACAAAAATCCCATTTTAGAGGTATTTACTGCAAAATCACCTATCTCACATCAATACACATTAAAAATGTAATTAAAATGTTAAGTTTGAAAAAAATCGTTACAGCCGTTTTTGAAAAAATCGAAAAAAACTGAAAAATTGCAAGAGTAAACACCATAGTTCCGATTATGCAATTTTTTTTCAAAAGCTTGCTGTCGCATCTACAGAATACACAAAACTTATATATGAGGTTTCAACGCCATATCTCTTTTAGTTTTTGAGATATTCTGTTCACAGACAGATAGACACACAGACTAATGAACAAAAAAATTTTTTTTTGTTCAGTGGACTAAAACGTAAAAATCTGTTGAAAACTCAATTTCGAATTTTTGGGGTGAATCTCATACTCCCTTTGTCGTAAAAGGAAGTAAGAAGGTACCTGAATTGATATTCAATCTATAAAAAAATCATATTCTACTGTTTAAGTAGAGTTATAATTATCATTGAAAGTTAAAAGAAATTAGTTTCTAATAACACCATTCAGCTGAGAGAAAGGAGTCCCACTGTTCCGAGCTAGTTAGTCGACTGATATTAATATCATAACATAATATTAAATGTCAGAATTGTTTAGCTACAACTTGTCAAAGTTTATTGAAATATAAGGTAAGTCAATAGGATAACTTCTAAATATAATTATCATATGTATCCTTTATCTAATAGACGTGTCTGTCTGGAACGCTGTTTTGTCCGGGACGCTGTTTCAGCAGCCAAACCGTAAGAGATAGAGAAAAAAGTTATTAAAGTTATATGTTTGGAATGGTCATGTCAGCCCAGGAACCGAATTTCAATCACGTGACACTTCCGGTTTTCGAGAAATCACGTGATTTCCGTCTGTCCGGGACGATGTTTTGTCCGGGACGCTGTTTCAGCAGCCAAACCGTAAGAGATAGAGAAAAAAGTTATTAAAGTTATATGTTTGGAATGGTCATGTCAGCCCAGTAACCGAATTTCAGTCACGTGACACTTCCGGTTTTCGAGAAATCACGTGATTTCCGTCTGTCCGGGACGCTGTTTTGTCCGGGACGCTGTTTCAGCAGCCAAACCGTTAGAGATAGAGAAAAAAGTTATTAAAGTTATATGTTTGGAATGGTCATGTCAGCCCAGGAACCGAATTTCAGTCACGTGACACTTCCGGTTTTCGAGAAATCACGTGATTTCCGTCTGTCCGGGACGCTGTTTTGTCCGGGACGCTGTTTCAGCAGCCAAACCGTAAGAGATAGAGAAAAAAGTTATTAAAGTTATATGTTTGGAATGGTCATGTCAACCCAGGAACCGAATTTTAGTCACGTGACACTTCCGGTTTTCGAGAAATCACGTGATTTCCGTCTGTCCGGGACGCTGTTTTGTCCGGGACGCTGTTTCAGCAGCCAAACCGTAAGAGATAGAGAAAAAAGTTATTAAAGTTATATGTTTGGAATGGCCATGTCAGGTCAGGAACCGAATTTCAGTCACGTGACACGTCCGCTTTTCGAGAAATCACGTGATTTCCGTCCGTCCGTGACGCTGGTCCGTCCGGGACGGTCTTTTTTGTTTTATTAAATGAGACATTTGTCTCACTGGACTGCTAGTTGTTATAATTATCATATGTATTGTTATAATAGAAGAATCTATGGGTAAGATAAATCCCTTATATTCAGGACTGATTTAATAAAAATTTACCTAACGTAAAAATATTAAGTGGTTTCAATAATGAATTAATTATGTCAAGCCGGGTCAAATTAAAAATATTGTAATTATTTTCAATTACCAAAAGAATGGTTTATTGCCCCCTTGTATTCTATTTATTTGCAAATTAAATGTGGCTAAGCTCCGGTGTAGCATGAAATGACTTTTAATCTCAGGTTAGGTTCACCAAATCTGTAGCACAATTGCCACTCTCTATAATTATTAACAAGTATGACAGATGCATGACTGTATGAAAAACATGTTTATAACCTACAAATTAGTTCAACCTCAAAATGGCTTGCTCGCACAAAAAACAGGGCAAATTGAATTCAAAACAGATCAAAACGGCAGAACTACATCAGGTAAATTATTCAAATCACTGTTACGTAATTTCCGGAAAATTTGTTTTGTTTTAGAACGCCAAAGGACGCGGTGGTTTTCATTTGTTTGATTTCCGCTTTAATGCTCAAAACTGCATTTTCAAATAACGCTAAGCAAATTACGAAATTCTGGAAAGGGCCTGAGGGCTGGAATCTGCACGTACGGCTTGTAAAAAAAACCTGCTCTTGTTAAAGCCTTTGATTTCAAAGGCCTGCGGCAATTGGAAGCTGTGGTAAATACCTGGCAACTGGAGGTTTGCTCGTCGGACAACGGTTTCAGGTGACGCCACCTCAATTGTCGGCTTGCTGATCGCTTCCTGCTGCTAATTTCTGCACCCTGGCTATCCTGAGGCACTGCTCTAAAGGCTGCAACTGGGTTTCTGGCTGGCCGATGTGGTACCTTCTCGTAAAAGGCCTCCGAAGTGGAACGCACTCTGGCAATTCTTGCAGATGGATTTCCCTTTTCACCGGGATTCACTATCTAGACAAATTATACACCCACATATGCACAACAACTTGGAGAACAATTAAAACACTCTTTGGGTAACAAATTGTAACTTTTTACTACACAATAATTGAACTTTGTGTTGTGACTTAGCTATGCTACTTTGTTTTGTATAAATAGACCATTTATTTTTATAATAAAATCAATCTGCATCTAATGTCTGATTCATTTACTACGTCGCTACCCTGCTACTAAGCCATAATATCATTGGGACGTGAGGCTGCGTCCCCCAGGGTAGTTTACTGTCGTCCCTTTAAGTGCCATTGACTACATTGGCTTAAAACATAAATGCAGTCTCATATATGTGCTTAAAATTAGGGATAGAACCAGCGCAAAGCAACGGAAACCTGATCAGCCTCCAGGCAATTCTGTTCACTGGCTGCATTAACTCGCCCTGATATAGCATTTGCGGTTAGTTATTTAAGCCAGTAACTGTTATACTCAATATCAAAATCAGTAGGAAAAAAGAGTATTAAAATATTTGCAGGGTACAAAGAGTTTAGGTTTAGGATTTAAAGAGGAAAATGCAGACCTAGAGAGTTTTGTAGATACTGATTTGACAAACAATAATAATGATAGAAAATCTTATACAGGATACGTTTCATGGGAAAGCAATAAACAAAAAACTGTAGTGTTAAGTAGCATAGAAGCTGAATAAAGGATGTAGAGTATACACATTACCCTTTTTCTGTGACGTCAGAAATAACAAAATATAGCGTTTTTATATTGCTTTGAAATTCAAAAAGATAATTTAGATCGCAGGTAGCAGACTTTAGAAAGGATTTGACATATACCTAACCTTCAATGTAAGGGATGCTCTAAACAGCACATTATTAAAACCAAGACATTCTTGGCCTATGTAATCCAACGTTTCTCTTCTTCGAAGAAGTCCCTAACGCTTAAAATAAGATTTTAAGCTTGCTCGCTTGCTTGTTATTGGGCGTTATTTTACTGTCATTTTGGACAAATGTGACACTGACAGTATTATAAAACAAGACATACTTAAAGCGGACGTGACCAAAAACTGCAGATTTTTTGTTTCGTCCAGTTCCTTATAGTTAAATAAAGAGAGAAAATTATTACGTCACAGCAAAAGGGTAATGTGTAGACCTTACAATAAGTAACCGGACTAAATCTAGTAGGCATTTGTCAAATAAAAAAACAATATAATGCAAATAAGCATATATGTTTTATACATATTGTAACGGCCTAGCGATCAGGCAGCTGCAGACTTATGAGTCATGTTCCAGACGCCTGGAGAAGCGACCTTGCAGCCAGATGTAAGGGATGATTCACGCTTCCGGAAACACGCCCGAGGTCAACACATGCATTTGCCGGAATGTACGAGCGAAGCATCGATTGTTCTAGATGGAAATTATCCGCGAATATAAATACACGGCCGTCGGAGTTCTCAGTAGTTCGAATTCAGACTCGAAGCGCGCGTGATATAAATAAACCCTGTGAAATAAATAACAGATAAATAACCATATAAATCGTTAGTGTTTAAGTCGTAAATAGCCAAATAAATAATTGATGTTTAATCCAGCGCATATAAATAAATAAATGTATCGTTGTTAGAAATAGTGCCTGTAGTTCGTTAGTTTAAGTAATTTGTGTTCTGCCTTGTTAATTCGTGTGTTTGTAAATAATAATAATTAATAGTTGTAAATAAATGTTTAATACAAGAAGCGTCGAATAATTTTTTTAAATAGCCCGAACGTAAAAACGTAACAATATATTGCTAGTGGGGCCTGGAAACGGCCAAAAACATTACGACGCTGACATAGTCTCACTCTGAGTATAACGCGTCTCGTGCGCATGCGTGAGAATTCGAACTCCGCCTTTAGAAGCGAATTTTAAAGTTAACTGGGAGGTTTATTTCCCCCACCGCGCTGACGACGCCGACGCGCCTGCGCACAGCTCACCATATACATTGAAGAGTTGATTGTCTGTCTTACTTACGCTGTGACCTCCCCACTCATAGCCGCTAGCAATATAGTTCTTTAAATATATGCAAATAAGATATATGCCATTTGTTAGAGTAGTTTGTTAGCTATCAAATTCGCACTTTCAAAGTTACTGTTTAAAATGAAACGCAGTGAAAAAGAAGCACGTGCTAAGAGAATTGTTCAGTTTTATCTTAATCAAGCAAATAGGTGCAAGAAAATGACTTACAATCATTTTTCCACTGAAGGAGTTCCTAAAAGCACTTTATATGACGTTATCAAACGTTTTGAATATGATTCCAGCATGTAGTATAAGCGTCTTTCTGGTCGTCCGAAGTCTGAGTCAACGCCACAAGTGGTTCAAAAGATTAAACCAGCCTACAAAAAGCAGCCAGGAATTCGGTGCGTAATTTGGCTAGTAAAATGAAAATACCTTCGTCTACTTTGTCGCATATAAAAGTTAAGCAATTACACATTAGAGCGAGAACAAAGAAAATTATTCCGCGATATGTTAAAGATCAAGAGAGTAGAGCCTCGAGTAGAGCAAAGTCTGGTGCACGATTTGTATGCGATAAAGCGAAGAGAAAATTTTAATTCTTGATGACCAAACATATGTACCTGCAAATCCTGCAGAAGTTCCAGGGCCTAAATTTTATGATTGTTCCGACCCTAAACCGCTTAAATTTGAGGATAAAGTCAAATCCAAGGCAAAATTGTTTAAGAAGTATCTAGTCTGGCAAGCATTAGATGAAAATGGAAACACTTTTGAGCTATACATAACAGAAGCTACTATCAATGTTGAAAGGTATTTAAGCGAATGCGTAAAAAAGCGATTTATGCCTTTCATTAAGAAGTATCATTTTACAAGCACTATTTTATTTTGGCCCGATCCTGCGACGTCCCATTATGCAAAAATTGTGATCGAGTATCTAAATACTAAATCTACAAAATATAGAATTCGCTCATAAGACAAAAAATCCTCCTAACCTGCCACAAGCTAGACCTATTGAACAATTTTGGGCTATTTGCAAGAAGAGATATTACAGACACAAAAACGTACCGAAAAGTCTCAGCGGCTTCAAACGTATCTGAAAAAAAAATTCCTCTGAAGTTGCGGTAAACCGGGTAAACTATGGGCGTCCCCTTATGACGCATGGTTTGAAGATGCTCACTAAAATGTCTAAAAATGGAGTAAAGTGTTAAATAATCTACTAATATGTAATATAGTTTGTGTTGATTAGAGTTTAATAATATTGATTTTTTTCCTTAGTGTGTATCTAAATAAAATGTATGTTCTTGTACAGTCAGGTTACTTATTGTACATCCTTTATATGGCTTTTACTGAAGCTTCAAAGGCAGCCATATATTTAAGGAATTTATTAAAGGAATTAACTGGTAGGATCAATTGCATGAGTTTGCATAACGATAGTCGGAGTGCGCAAAAGTTGTCAATAAATTCTATTCATCAAAAAATATCTAAGCACATAGATATAACGCATCATTTTGTTCTTGAAGTCATATTTAATAATTATGTAGAAGTACAGATGAAATCACTGCTGATATTCTAACCAAGGGTTTGAATACTGTAAAGCATGTTAAATTCACTAAGAACTTAGGTTTAGTTGCATTATAATAGTTTTTCCCAATATGGGAAGTGAACTGAAGGAGGAGCTTAGTTAAATGGCCGCTCTAAGTAGGTACGATTCTTAAAGCCTATGTATTTCCCTATTTAAACGCTGATTTTAAATGTTTTTTAGTATTTGTTTAAATAATTTTAGGGGCATAATATTGGGATATTTTAAGCTTTCATGGTATGCACTTTAATTAAAGATGTGTAAACGGGATTTTAATAGAGCTGTTTTACCATAAATAAATAATTTAATCAGTAGTGCGTACATATACCAACGCTGCATTTAACAGATTTCTAGTATTTTCTTAAATAATTTTACGGGCCTAATATTGATAAATTGTAAGTCTTCATGATATGCATTTTAATTAAAGATGTTTAAATGGGACTTTAATAGAGCTGTTTGATAGAAATAAATAATTTCACCAGCCGTGAGTACATCAATGGCTATTAAGTCATGCTGCATTATTTACAAAGTTTCTATTTCTAGTAGGTAAGTATTTGTTACACACAGCAACTATTGGGGAATTTTAAGTCTTATGGAATGTAGTTAAAGATGTTTTAATGATACTTTAATAGTCACGTATTAGTCATCAATAGTACAAATAAATTAGTTCGTTACACGCGCAGAAGTCAGTCAAACGGTTGGTTGTAAGTAAAGTGTCGTGATAAAGTGATAATGGCAGATAGATTAACTATGCTGAATATTTGCAATTATGCACAAGCAACATTTTCTTCTAGAAATTATATTGAAGGGGAACAATTAATTAATTCTGGACATGTTATTTATTGTGGGTGCAAAAGTCAAAAAAATGTTAAAACAAGTGTCGTTGCTCTTTGCCTACAAACTTCGGCGTTAAAAGAAGCAATACATGAAATCAGCGGATGTTTGATTTTTGAAAATGAACAATGGAAAATTGAAAATATGATGTGTTCCTGTAAAGCTGGAGCAAGTCGTAGATGTAAGCACATTGTAGCAACATTAATGTATCTGAACAGGTAAGACACGTTAAAAAAACAAAATTGTGGTTTAATATAAAATTATTCATATCTGAAGGTTTTGCTTTCGCGGCATTCGCAATTGAAGATTTTGGTAAATTGCATTTTGGAACAGCAATTTGCTTCAGATGCCTTCTCTTTGCAGCTATGTCTACAACATTACAAAGTAATTAGAAAACTAAAAGGACTGTCACAACTTTAACACTTGTTTTGCGTTTACGTCTTGTGTTATTGGTTTTGCATTATAAATTTTAATTTATATTATTACGATAATAAGTATTGTACTCACCAGGATGAATATAATCTTTTTTAAAATGCGGAGAATAAACATGCATACCTTCTGTAACTTTTTTCCCCATTCTAAGTAAACGAATCCATTCCTTTCGCCGATCTGCTTTCTGATTATTAATTTTTCAAATTCTCCTTCTTTAGGAAACTTATGGAACCGCACAGTTGTATCGCGTTTTGATAGTGATTTACAACCATACACGCAACAAAACCGTTTCGATTTATTTGGTACATAAATAATAAATTAATAAATATAAACAAGACACTGAACTTCAGCAAGAACAAACCTAGTAAAAACAAGAACAAGCAAGGTAAATGTAGGCATGTACCAACGTATTACAGCTGGGCTCGAAAATAAAAGTAAAAGAATTTAAATAGTCATTAGCGGGATAGTTGTAGGTCTGAGTCAGAGGAAAAAGTTGCCAGAATAAATATTCCTTAGTATAAAAACGTTTCTCGCATTAGTAACTTTGTAATAAGCCAACAAATAATTAGCTTAAACCATTTAGCTCAATATGAGTTTAAATTTCGACCTCATTGACACAGTTCAAAATTCTACCGCATGGTGGCGTAGCGCTTGGAGACCTCGCCGTTCGCGGGGGTTACGTTCCAGAAGAATCCCAGGAAGCGCAAAACCGCAATGCGCAAGTAAACACATAAATGATAAAAACGAGGTTAGGTCCCATAAACTAAATTTATTTACACTATGCAACCTCAAAAAATTCAAAAATTTTCGGCAGAAACGCTCGAGAAGACAGTAAAGCTTGAACTAAAATTCCATACGTAACATAAGTCTGCCACTTGAATCTAGAGCTCGAATGTCCATTTGTTTATTCAAGTTATAATTTTACAATTTATTTCAGGTCCGATTTGGTAATAAGAGATTCAAAGGAATAGGCTCGATAAGTGTGTTTACAAGTTTGTAATAAATAATGTTATTTAGGTGTTCATGACATAAACCGCATACGTCTGCTTCATTTACTTAGTCTGTGAAAGTTGAAACAGTTAACGTTGGCAGTCCCATCCGCGAACGCACGAATGGCAAATCAATCCGCAAACGGCAAAGAAAAGGGAGCACATAAGTGCCCCGCGTAAAATCAAATCAGCGAAAGGGAAGGTCTGCCTGTATATATCTAAAACTATGTTGTTAACGCCATCTGTTGAAGGCTACTTGCAACCAACCATAATGGAAATTACTCAGTTGTTAAGTACAAAGAATAAAAACAGTCTGTGCTAAACACTCAACCGCAGTGGTTTCATTTTCTAATACTATTTATCCGTTGGAAGTAAATTCTGTTTTATAATTTCCGTTCCTCAATTCAAGGAAAGCTCACTGCACTATTCTTATCAATTTATTGCAAACAATATGACAATAAAATTACAAACATGACATTTTAAACTATAAATATGGCACTTAAGATATCAAACTGATTAGCTATTCAAGTGGATTACAAATAAGCCCCAAGAATCCCCCAACACATAAGCTTTGCAAAAAATTTAAATAACATTAAAAAACTACCATTTCATTGGGTTTTCACATTTGTTAGTTTTTATGACCGATACTTTGTGTTCATTGGTGACAATTTTTGCATTTTTGGATAAGCCATAATCATCTTCCGTTGAGTGCAACTTTTCTTACTTTGGGAGATCAACATCTGCAGGTTCAGAGATAGTGTAAAAGTCAAAATTATTTGCTGCAGTTTGCATTTGGCAACATTCATAATTGTAGATGTCATCATCTTTCTTCATCTGAGCTGAGTAAAGGAGTATCATTTTTAATAAATTTTGCTTTTCTGTACTTTCAGTGTCGTAATCAAATGGCACTGACCACAATTTGGGCTGACTTTCACTTCTTATCAAATTAAGCAGTTGTTCAGGGAGAACTTCTGAATACAAAGGGTGCGCAACAGTTTCAGCTTGGTTGTCATTTTTTAGATCAGTCCTTATCTTATTACATTTTTTTAAATAATTTAGTTGCTGTTTCGGTTGCTCTTCATGTTGATTTGAGGGTTGTTCTTCAGCATAATAGTTATAAGTTTTTGGAATTACATAAATGGTAATTTCTTCTTTTTCTGCAGAATTTACTTCAGTCAAATTTTCGTTATTTTGAGACTCATTTTCTGAAAGCACTTCTTCAAGAACTTTCTGATTCTGTACTCTGGCAAGATAAGGTTGCTGCTGTTCCTTGTCTGTTATTTGAGGTGCAATATTATACTCTTTACATTTAGAAGCATCAGCAGGAAAACTCGGTGAAGACTGAGCTTTCCATTTACAGGCCTTCGGGCACGAGTACCAGCAGCTGAAGGCTTTGCAGGAGCTGCGACGCAGGAGCATTTGGTGGATTAGCTAGTGTTGTTGCAGTTTGTCCAGGCTGCACATTTTTCCATCAGACTGACGCAAAACCTACCCTGCTGTAACCGACAGAATAAGAAAGGTCTTAGATAAGAAAAACATCGGGGTCCGCTATGGTACAATAAGAAAGGTCGAACAATTGATACCCTCCAATAAAGATTCTTTGCCCAGACTACAGACAGAAGTCGTTTACCAGCTCCAATGTACTTGTGGCAAATCTTACATCGGACAAACGGGAAGAAGCATCCAATGTCGAATAAAAGAACACGAGAGCCACACACGACTTGGAAACACACAATTCAGCCATCGCCGAACACTTTTATTAGGACCAGGGGACCACAGAATAAATTACGACTCCGTAAACATACTAGCCAGGCCTAAAAAATAGTTCCCACATGTTATGGGGGAACCCTGGAAATTATTAAAAATCCAAACAATTTCAATCGAGAAGACGGCTATCACCTTAGTAACACATGGAAGGTAGCTCTGCAAAACCAATCCATCAATAAACAAGTTTCACGTGAGCAACCACGCGGAAAAACGATAAGTCCCAATAACATACAAGATCTACATGAGCAGCCAACCGTAACGACTCGTCGGTATATAAGCAGGAACAAAAGACCCATCAGTCTTTAGAAAACTTCTGAAGAAGCTGATAGCATGAGCAGCAAAACGTCAAGTTCAAATCGACGACCACGGCATAACCCAGAAGAACCTACCATTATGGACAACGGCCGTGAAAGCCTGCATTCGACTATTAAAGTTATTCTTGCTTTATATTGGTTAATCGTTTCCTAAATTTTATTATAGTGGTATATGGTGTATGTAGTGCACCCATCATCTTTAAACAGCTAATTTTATATAGAATAAAGTGTTGAATTCCCATTTGGATTCCACGTGTAGTACAGAGCAGTCGCGCCTTTGTGTTGTTTTCTTATGTAAAATTTGCTTAAACGTCTTTGCTTCAGCTAAAGATGAAGTTGCTACGGATATAGCCTTACGGTTGCATTCAAGTGTTGAAAAATTGACGATATCACTAGTCAACACACTACCGCCAAATTTCAAATTCCCGCCTTTGTAATCTGTTAATTAATGTGAACTAAAAGCGTGCGCCAGAGCTAACATTCCGTTATTCTCGGGATAACTAGTACGCTCTCACACGGTAATTGTAGAACGCCTTCAGAGTTATATTTTGAATAACTCGAGGAATAAGTTATCTAGAGAGTAATTATTTTGGACTTTATACGTGCATGGTAGAACTCATCTAAGAGTTCGTATCGGATTCACACATGACTACTAGAGTGACTTAATGTAAATTAAACACAGTCTTGCTCATAACAATTAATATATTTTTTTTTACACACGCTACATGTTTCGGTTTATCTGTTAAACCATCTTCAGGCTAAAAGATAAAGCTTATAAAAGGGGAAAGAAACATAGAGCACCTCACCTAATGTCAAGATTGGACAGTCATAAATATCCAATTAAAATTAAAACAGACAATGTGACCAGCATGTTCAAAGAAATAAATTATTTGTTTGGTACAACGGTCAGCCAGGTAAGAACTGTAAAATACGTATCAAAGCCACAAAAAAAAAACGATAAATGGAATAAGTTAAGCAATTAATCAAATTTTAAATTTTAGATTGTGAAATATATAATTGCTACTGTTTGTAAACTCCGTGACCTCATTGAGGCAACGATCGTTTAACCGGGAGACAATTTCGAAGATTTCGTAAAAATTTAAATTATTGCCTTTAGGGCAGACGTGAAGAATTTTAACATTGGCGTCCTGGTCAAATTTATGATTATTCTCAATAATGTGAGAGGCAAAAGCCGATTTATTATAATCAAGATGTTGAATGCAATTTGGTTTTATTAAAGAAATGTGTTCAGACACGCGCTTTTTGAAGGATCTCCCAGTTTGGCCCACATAAAAAGAGTCGCAAGAACCACAATTTAAAGATAAATACCTGATTTGTTAAGGAGGGGGATAGGATCTTTGTTAAGGACTAGGATAGTATTAAGGGAAAAGGGCGAGGAAAAGGAAATTGTAATATTGAAGCGCTTAAAAATGTTTTTTAGAGAATTGGCGAAAGGGGAAATGTAAGGTAGTGAACGAAAAGTGGTGAGCTCATTTTTGGTGTCAGAAGATCTAGTAGATAACAATTTGGTTTGAGTTAGTGAATGTTGTTACCGATGAAAGATAGGCATGATAAGGTTAAGTGAGTAACCGTTATTAACAGCAATTTGTTTTATGATATTGAGTTCATTAATGAAGTTGCTATTACTTAGAGGGGTCAGAAGCAAACGCCTAAAAAGGAACCTGAAGGAACTCAGTTTTTGAGATAAGGGATGGTGAGATGAGAAGGGAATGACAGAATCGGTTAAAGTGGGTTTCCGATAAATTTTAAACTCTAGTGAATGTGAGGCTATGTTACGGGAGATCAATAGATCCAGGAATGGAATAGATAAATTAGTTTCAAGTTCATAGGTGAATTTGATGTTCGGATGAAGGGTGTTAAGCCACTGTAGATGGGTTAGGGCTAGCTCTGGAGGTCCTTCAAAAAGTACCAGGATATCATCTACATATCTGCCCCAAAAGATAATATGTTTTTTAAAGGTATCATTCTTGAAAATTACAGATTCTAGATTGTCCATGAATATTTCGGCGAAGAGAGAGAAAAGATTAGAACCCATGGCCAGACTGTGTTTAATTTATATTAATTTACTGAATCACCTCATTGTGAGTATGGACCAGATCCTGAATTTTTACTAGAGTGACCTTGAATTGATTGAAGAAACAAATAACACACCTTGGGTGTGAACAGTGTTATTAAAGTTACTAAAAGAAGAATTATGCTGTATAGAGATATTAGTGGTGGTTACTAAAACAGCTTTGATCACTTTATTTGGTTATAACAGTTCTTATGATTCTTTAATGTTCAACTTTAATGAAACTGTTTTGATGTTGTTCAAGAAAATAGTAAATGGAAATAAGTATTCAAGCTTGTATTAGTAAATTTACTCAAAAATTTCTAATTATTAAGGCAAAATGCCCATAGCTCATTAATTGTTTATAATGCGTAGATGAAAATCCGAAGCTGCCCTTATCAAAAAAATGTTATGATTGCACTGTAGTAACGTTTATTCCAGGATATATTCTATGTATTTACGAGATAAAGGTTTTACAATTCTTTTATTTACAGTATTTTGGTTTAATGAACGTAATTTAAATTACCTCTACTTCTCTAAGTTGTGACTTACCATCAGAGTTATGGTTCTTTAGAGCAGGGCTGTCCAACATGTGACCCGCGGCCCGCCAGGATATTTTTGCGGCCCGCGGATCGAATTCCCCTTGAGTCCACCAGTCCTGATCCTGTTCTCTCTTTTTCTACCTGGGCCCTCCGGTCTGACACGCTGAACTGTCTAATGAAGTAGGCCTCCAAACCTTACCAGACCATGCTTCAAGGAAGATGATTGTTGTACTGTCAGTCCGAGAAGTTCAAATTTCTGTAGCCGCCCTTCATAAACTCACCTGCAGTGCCTCTTTTTGGTCATTAAAAGGCGAATTGTTGGACTTCGACATTCGATTCCGCAGCCCGCAAATTACCTACCGGGGGAATGTCAACATAATTTTCCGGCTCAAGGCGAAAAAATTCCACCTGCAGGATTTGACACCGCGTTCGCTTCAAGAACGACGCCTAGCCGTCGTAAGGTAGCAGCAACCTCTGCACCAGGATTTAGGCACTAACGCCCGCCCCAGGTAACCCTTAAAATCGCTAAATTCACCGGAAAATTACAGCTTAAAATCACTGTTGAGTCAAAGGAACAAAAGACCTACTCAGCCCATTTCCAGAAGAATCGGCGTGCGTACCGGCGTACTATTAATAGGGACACGCAACACCCGCTGGTGCATTGGGTTGCAGCTCGACCAAGAAAACCAGACACCGTTCCAGAAGAACATGTTAATTTTAAATAATGTGCAACTCGGAGTTATTTTTAATTAATCATTGTAACTAGCTAAAAGCATTATATTTGTTTTGGTAATTATCTGGTGTTTTACCTAATCGAATATATATTTCAGTGAACGTATTTCTCCGATTTGAGCTTAACCCGAGGGGTAAATCTTTGACGCCCTTAGTGAGGGGGTGAAACGTCACAGCTATATACGTAAATTTACATGAATTGATGTATTTTTTTTCTTATTTCGGTATCTCAAGAATGGAAAGGAATTAACCTAAAGTGAATATGATTTTTTTTTGTTTAGAATCACTTCTAGAACATAATATGGTGTAGGTTTGTCGGTTACCTCAGGGAACACCCTATATATCTCTTTTATGTTTCAATGCTTTTTGTAATATAACGTAAGCTTCTTGAATAAATTAAAATTAGTATTGAAATATACACGTTTTATATTTATTACAAATCACTCACAAAGTCGCATAAAACACATTTTATGATGCGGCCCTCACACCTTCAAACTTTTTACAGTGGCCCTTGGGCCCCTTGAAGTTGGACAGCCCTGCTTTAGAGGATGATGTGATGTGCATATAAGTACTCCAACAGAACTTTTACTACACACAAACGTTGGAACTGAGCTGCGTAAAATAAATAAAGGGAACAGATTGAATGACAAAAATAGTTTGTTGTACCTTTATTGGCATTATAATGCTCTATTCCTTATTAAAATAAAAACCTAATTTATTTCATAAAATAAATTATTCTAGCATCGTTGGTTTAGTATTTACATAAGCACACGTTTCAGGTACCAAAATTGATTAAAAATAGCTTTTAAGCAATGTCGCTTCATCAGACATCTCTTGCAAGCTTCTAATTGGTTGGGGATTATTATCTCTATCATGTTTTGCTAATTCACTATATATATCATCGTTGCGCTCAAAATCTGCTTCATGCCGCGGTAAGATATGGCAGTGTACATGCTAAAAGGATAACAACAATAGTTAAAGCTTTCACACATTTAACAAATTCCATACAAGTATTGTCTGGCCTGCATCTTTACCATCCTGAACACAAATCGTTGAAGACTTCGAAGAATAAGCTCGTTCTACAACTTTTTGAACTTTCACCACGGTTTGAAACAGATCTGCAATTTCTTCTGGCAAAAGATTCTCAAGTCGCTTTGCTTGGCGAATGCTAGAAACCAGCACATCTTTGTACAATTGAGGAAAATAAATACAGCTTCTAGTAAGTTTGATGGTCTCATTAATTTCAATGATTCTGTGGTAAAAAGGATACGACCAGGCACAACACATCGTATATTGGTGAAAGCATAACTGTATTGTGTCGAATAAAAAACCGTTGACGCTGGAATAACTTTGTCAGAAAATTTATACTGAATGGTTTGAGGAGTTTTGGTTTTATCATTTACAGCAATTAATTTATACATATCGTGTCTGCGATGTTGAAAAACAGGCATTTCTTGCCGTATTTGCGTTATAAGGCTGGGATCTATATCAGCTACAGCTACTGTTTCGTTCGATGGAATCCCTTCAGTATATTTTGGACATTCAGCAATAATTTTACCCCATGGATCAACAATCTGCAATATAATTTTATAGTTTGCATATGTATATAATAGCTTTTTTTAATTTGATTTTCTTAGTCATTTCAGAAATGTTATTGCTTGTAATTAATAACAAATTTAAGTACTTCAAATACAACTTTCTTACCATGGCTTGTCCAAAAGAAGTTCTGTTGCTATTATGGCAGCCATACTGGGCAGCTGCTATCACATAGCATTGGTTTTCAATGGCTCGGGCACGCAATATAACCTCCCAGTGAGCTTTCCCAGTACTGTCAGTAAATGCCGATGGAAATGTTAATATTGCTCCACCCATACTTCGCAGAATTGTACTTAGTTCTGGAAACCTCATGTCATAGCACTTCGTAGCATTAAGAAACGTATTACCAGCTTATATAAAAATAAAGCGCATAAAAATAAAAGGATACAATCATAAGTGCGAGGGGACCAACCGGAGTTTCTACTGGAGGTATGATTTCTGTTCCTCTAGTAACATAACTGGATTCTTTCAAATTAATATTTTTCTCAGGCAGACTTACATCAAATAAATGCATTTTTCTGTAGACAGCTTTGATTTCACCATGCTCGTTTATTAAAACATGAGAATTGTGTAAGACTTCCTGCAATTAAAGTATTTGTTGTATTTGGGGAATCTTTTTATTTATTTATTCTGAAATACATTTGTTTCTTGAACATGTCAATTTCTTTAATTCAGGATAGATATTTTGCCTATCACTAGCATTTTTGAAATGAAAACCCACATTCTGTATGATGAATGTCCATCACGCATAAAATTCTTTTTTGATATATTCCGCAGATTGTTTATGTCTTAAAAGGATATACAGGGTATTTCTAAAATAAAGGGACATACTTTGCAGAATTATTTTGATTAAAAATAAATTAAAAAGTTCTAATAAACCCCATGTCCACAAATGCACCCTTTCTAAGATATTAACCTTTAAAATTTTAATGTGAGTCACTTTTAAAGTAATATGAAATCTGAAAAATTATGATTCAATGGTTTACATTGCTTAGAAATGTGGATAAAATTCTTTATTCTTCTTAACATAGAATTTCGGCTTAGACCGTGCAGTATTTGTACATGATGAACACCCAGCATTCTCCGGCTTAATGTGCCTTGCACCTTGTGAACTTGAGCAAAAACCTGCGCTGCAAGGTCTTGCGAAACGTTAGTGAATATGGATGCAATGGGATCTATCAAGAATGTTTTCGCCGGGGTCGGTAGCTCAGTGGTAAGCATCCTGACTACTGATCTAAGGGTCGCGAGTTCGATTTTCAGTCCTGGTGAGGTTTTCAAAAATAAAAAATGCAGATGAAAGCCTCTACAAAATGCCATCATTCGGAAGTGATGTAAAGCCGTGGGTCCCATGTTACTACGATGTGTAGCATGTAAAAGATCCCTTGCTAGGGTTGGAACTCCTTAGTCTCGGCAAAATTCTAAGTAGGACTTTGACCATATGACCAAAGCAGTCGGTGTCTAAGGTACCTGGTACTCTGCATGCCTAGACCTTGTCCAATAACAAACAAACAAACAAAAATGTTTTCCAAATCGACAGCAGCACCGATGACTGTGTTGACAATTTACGGTGAACAGATAGTAAATGTTATACTGATAACTTAAACTTTTCCCGCTCTTTAACAACTTAAAGCAATTAAAAACAACTTTTTTGCCGTTTTTTCAGAAAGAATAAAAAAAAATCTCTCAAGGGATTTTCATGAATTACTCCACTACATTGCGCCAATTAATTCAAATTGGCCCAACTAATTGCATTTCATTTGACATTTGAATGTACCAAATTTCAATTTAATATCTGTTAAATTTTTTTACCAAAAAAAAACACCATACACTTTTTTAAATTGCTGTAACTTGTTCAACAGAGGAGAAAAGTATAAGCCCATATAATAGTTGAATTACTAACATCTAGTTTAAGTTTAGTTTTCTATGTAAAGTTAATCATATACGTCAAATTCTTATTATTTTATTCTGGAGCTAATTGTAGTAGCAAATAATTAAAGATTAACAGTTACTACTAAACGATACAGAGAAATTTACTAGAAAAATATAACTTAACTAGCTGGCCCGGCAAACGTTCTGCCCAAAAATAATTTGTCTCTGAAACCCCGTTTCACCAGTATAGAGTTTTAATTTTATGTCAATTACATCATCTTGGACTTAAAAATAAATGCCATTTTCGCAATCAATGTCTCAAAAAGCCTCAATAACGACACCCATATCGATTTTTAGGCTTATTTACCCCATTTCACTCCCTAAGGGGTACCGGACCCGACAGACGTCCTGCCCGAACGTTAGTTTGCCTGCTATTAGCGGGTTCAATGATATTCGAATTTTCGATTTTTTTCATTTTAAAAAATATTGGGGGGTGGTGGGGAGGTGAAATTTTGGGGTTATATGTTCTGATATGCGAGAAATCTTAAAACAAATTAAAACAAATCGTCAAAAAATTTTGTTTTAAATTCTAGAACCCGATTGCAGCGCCACCTACCGGGCTGAATTGTGAATCTAATCCATCCAGGGACCCATTCAAACACACACAAAAAATTTCATCGAAATCGGTCCAGCCGTTTAGGAGGAGTTCAGTTTCGTACACACGTACAGAAAAATTATATATATAAAGACAGTATATTACATAACAAGTAAGGAAAGTGATGCTTTACAGGATGAGGTAGCTGTTTGAAACACGAGGCCTCGTATTTTATGCCATCGAATCCAGTAAGGATATTTTCCTGTTCTAGTATGTACCGTCAAACAGAGTGAAATTTATAACTTTTTTCAGTTTTTATTAATTAACAATATTGTCATTTGATAATTGTAAAAACTAATCTTACATTCCAGTAGTATTGACTATTGTGACATTAGCTGCTTTCGCATTACACATTAGAGTACTCTGGAGTGCACCAGAGCAAGTTACCTCGCGTTCGAATTACAACATAACTTTTGGAGTAACTAACGCTAGTCTTTCTTCCCCTGCCCCCTTAAGCCCCATGAAAATTTGCGGTGCAACAAGCCCTGGCATGCGCTGTTGTGTTATTTATAATCAGCTGTCAGATTTAACCGCCTTTTGGATGAATCCGAGTCTCAATTTACTGTAATTAACAGAAATGTTTTTAATTATATTTCAATAAACTTTTAACTACGAATTAAGTTCTTTAAATCTATTTTGAGCACAGTCTGTATATACCGCCCTTATTTTAAACGTTCAATTCAAAAGCAAAGGTTATGTATTTTACGCGAGGGTAACCTAACATCTGTTCGAATTACAAAGCAACTCACCCCAGAGTAATTCACCCCAGAGTCAATTGCACCAGTGCTAGTTGCACTCAATTCGAAAGCAGCTAATAAATAAATTCACATTATCAAAAGCAGACTTATTCTGGGGCAACATTGATAACTAGTTTTAAGTAATTTAGAAATGCTCCCAATAGATATATAAATAATCAACCTTGCCCTTGTTAAAATTAATCAACCAGAAATCATTTATCATATTTCATAATAGGGGCCACATTGATAGATACAGATAATACATGCGTTGAAAACAATAGCTATTATCACATTTCATTTGGTAATGTACTATATTTCTACATTCAAACTCGTTTAGAAATGTGGTACTTTTCTGCATAGCAACGGCGATTCGTTTTAGCTTTGGCAATGCTCAAGTGTATCGTCGGTGGTACTGTAAGTCTATGTCAAATTTGAGATTAGCAGATTAGGTTTTGTAAATTTGTGTCAAAACTGACGCAAAACCTAACCTGCTAACTTCGAATTTGACATAGTCTTACAGTGCCACCAACATATTATTCATACATTGTATAACCAACCTAAAACTAGCTGTACCTGTTTTCTATGGTACTTTAGTAAAGTCATAATTATACCTATTCGGAGTTACCTGACTTTTGTTTGTCACTGTTCACCTTTAGTAAAATAGATGAAATGCAGAATATTCGAAAATGGCATTTCGATTAAAAAAATTAGTTTTAAAATTTGACGTTTCTAATTTGTCAGATTATATTTTTCGTGTAAGTTATTGAGATAAGGGTAATAAAACCTAAATTGAACCTAAATTAGTTGATCAGAAAACAGAAAATAATAAGAAACAATCGAATATGCGGTATAACGAGTAGTTACAACAATTTATTTTGAATGTTTTGCGTTTTTTTATGGTATAACGAGTAGTTACAACAATTTATTTTGAATGTTTTGCGTTTTTTTATTAAGAGTACGACAATATTAAAAATGGTAAACCAACAGTTTCACCCTCAAACGTTGTTCGCTGAGCTTCCCTTGCTTTAATGTCTCAGAGAGCACAATTTATAAATTCAAGGCAGACGGGATACAGTGTGACACATTATTTACCGAGCCAGAAAGTGAAGAATGCAAAATCGGAAGTCGACGAAGCAGTCAAGAACTCCAAAAGAGACACAAGATGTATGTAGCTAAAGAATTTGTAACCAAGGAAAGCCTAAAGTAAAAGTTACTAGTATTAAAAAAATGGGTGTTTTTGGCTGCAAAATGCTGCCGACATTCATAGCTTTTTGATGCAGTAGAACAAAAAACATTAATATTTTAACATGTAAACCATGGAAACAGCAATAATTGTACCTGCGCATCTTCAGTTCTTCTTATTTCATGAAATCCTCCAATAGATAGCCATACTTTGTATTTTTGTGCCAGACTTTTGTATTCTGACATTAAGTTTCCATCTAACGTCTCAGCTAGAGCTCTTGTTTCTGTTTTATTACTCGCTACATAGTCACAACCCTCAGGCAGAAATATAACCTATAAACATGTATGTAAAATTGAACTCTCTAATGTACGGCTCTGATGATCTGCAGTCACCTGCGCTTCACTCTGGGCAGCTTGAGACACTAACTTCTGTACAGTTTTTAAATTCTCTTCTTTAATATTTGTCGCCGTAAATTGGCAGACAGCTACTTTATAGTTGCGTGCACTCATGGTTTTCGATAAAAACCTAATAAATTGAATACTTTTACGGTATTTTAATATAAACATCCTTTGGTACTGAGACCTAATATTTGACCTTTACAGCATTCAACATGTTAAGCAAACATTACTTCCGCATGATGTAAAAGTAGCTATTAGTTATCTTTATTTGCACTGACTGTTATCTTGTTCTTACTTTTATCTAGTGAATTAATAAGTTTTTATAAGAGCTACACTTTTGAAGTGAGGTTATGCGGAATGTCATATGCTCCTAACCTATTACCACAGAATAAAACAATTGTTTTATTCTGTGCTATTACGCAGTGCATAAATAAGATTGGTTTTTATACAGGGTGTTCTGAAAAGAATGAGACACCATCTACCAGGATACTCATCAAAATAGATCGATAGAGACAAATATGTCAGTTAAATATGCACTCTTAAGCAGTTATAGACCATCTTTTTTCAACAGGCTGTAATTTCAAATATTTTTATCTATTGTCACACGATATGTGAAGAGTTTGTTCAAAGTGCTCTACTTGCCCACCTACATAATTCCCCCATTTACTTCGGTTCGTGGTATACTCTTCCCAGGTACTCATAAGAATGATCGTGCTTGTCATCGTCTTCTTGAGTACATCTCGATATCGCAGCATCTAGCGCTCAGGTTTTCTGCTCCTATGTAGTAGGTAGTTCTGAATAGAACATTTGTTTAGGGAGTCGAATATTTAGCATTCTCTATACATGCCCACACCAGCGCAACGGGACACGCATGGCATGCCAGACATTTTTAACATCCGAGTTTCTTACGTAATCCTGCCATCTGCACTTCATTCTGCTACGATGACATTTCAACTGATTAATTAATTTGATGTGGTGTCAAAGAGACACCAGATTTATGAGGCATAAAGAAGTATGAAGGTAACTGCTGCTTTATAGACTTCAAGCTTTGTGCAGATCTTGACATCATGTGATCTAAACAGTTTCTTTTGCAGCTGCCCAAAAGCTGATGACGCTCTTGCAATACGACTGTTCAGCTCTGTGGTGATTTGTGAGTCAGAAGATATAATACTGCTGGTGTATTGCTGCATAACCTCGGTTTTGGTGCAGTTGATACGTAGGCCAAATTTAAGACAGGCATTGTTCAAATTGCTAATACATTCCTGATGTCCCTCCATCGAGTTTGAGACCAGGCACACATCTGCAAAGAGTATTTCCAATACCCTTCTCAATTAGCACTTCTGTATAGTGTTAAAAAGCGCACCGCCTAATTCATACTGATGGATAGCATCAACTACACCTCTAGAGATAACAGTTAGGTGTTATGGTACAAATGAGTTATATTAGAAATAATCCATGAGAGAACAGTTGAGCCCTCGAGGCGCCAAGCCGAGTGGGGTCTTTTCTCTAGTGAATTAATTGAAATAACACGTGCCATGCAATATTTTATCCAAGTGAATAAATACAAAATAGTTATTTTCATGACAAGCGTCGAAAGTAGCAAGTATCGTGCGAGTGTTGATTAGACAAACGAGGGTGTAGCGAAGCGAAGCCCGAGTGGATCTAAAACACGAGCACAGATATTTGCACTTTCGGGCGAGTTATGAACACTATTTTTTAGACGACCACTCAAAGTAAATTCTATTTTTAAGAATTGTTTTTATTTCGTTTGCAAAATTGATCGTTATATTATTATTGGTACAATTATAAAAAATTAGAGCTTGTTGGAAGCAGAGCAACAAATAAAGCAAAAGCGTCTGGAATATTTGAATCACGGTCTGCTTAATTGTGTGACAAACGTCAAAGTGACGTTTGTCACACAATTAAACAGGCCGTGATGAGGCCGTGATGTGAATAACTTTGTGCCGTTACGATATGACTAGCACGATATAATATCGTGCTAGTGTATGAAATTGTCAACTTTCTGTAGTAGGTTGCTGTCGCGATAATGTTCCTTTTATACGTGGTCGTCTAAAAAACAGATTTTCACAGGTGTAAAAATTCAAAGTCAGACTGACACGGGAGTGAGTTATAGTACGTACATGTAAAGTTATGTGTGGGTTATGATCTTATAGTTCAACTAAAATTGGCATAATTATAGCGTCACAATAAGGAGGTATTGGATAACAGTTACTTATGGTATAAGTGTGTTACATTACAAATAATCCGCGAAAGAAAAGTTAAGCCCTCGTGGCCGCCAGGATGAGTGTGGTCTCTTTCCGAGTGAATTATTTGTAATAACTAATAACACACAGGTGCCATTGGGAGTGAATTTATAACACACGTCCACGTAATATATGACCGAGTAAGAATTTTTCGGATTCTTATTGTAGTTGTTAATTGTCCCATAGTGATAAAACGGAGCTTGATTATATATGATACATATATTAATTTTCAGTCAGTTCATGCTTGTAGTGCATGTAGTGCCTAGAAGTTGTAAAACTATATAACAGTTGCATGGGAGGAGTCGACAAGCTCAACCAAATGGTCGGGTAGATGGCTAGAATACAAACAAGATGCCAAATTTCAAGGGGTTCCAAAGAATCAACAAATGGATTTTTTAGACTTCAAAATGCACCTGGCTGAATACCTAATAAAAGCCGGACAACCATCTGCCACTACTAAAAACGCTTAGACGCCCCTGCAGCTCCACGCCAACCCCCCCCCCCCCCATCGAAACACCACCGACAAAAAAAAGGCATGTAAGACCTTTCTGTGAGATCCAAATGAACAAGGTCGATCATATGCCAGAGATGGATAACCCACAAGGAGGCAACGTAGTGTATAAACACCCTTTGTAATGGAAAGACTCATGTTTTTTGTATAAAATGCAATGTTCACCCTTGTTTTGTAAAAGGAAGGAATTGTTTCAGAAATGTTCATAAATAAATTGTACTTACAGCATAAAACCTAGAATTAAGTTTATGTTCAAAATGTTATATTAAAGACCTGGTGTCTACTGGAATCGACATTATTTTTTCTAAATAGAAAAATGTTTAAAATTAAATTTGTTATTTTTGTGTTCTATAGAGTCTATGCTATTAGAAATCTAATTCAACTAATTTTTTCGAACAAGAAAAGTCGGATCTGAAAGTGTTGTCAAAAATTCAAATTACCCGCTGTGGCACCAGCTGTTTGTTCAAGGTCAAACAGTAGCTGTCTGTATCAGTGTTGCCAATACTATTACTATAGTTACAGATGTATTACTTCTTACCCGCGCCTATTACGCTATTACTCTTAGAGCAAAATTAAATACGTTTTGCAATTTCTATTACGTTTCTATTAAATTTCTTTTATCCGCAAACGTCACAAAAGTGACAACTTATTTGTTTTTATTGACAAGGTAAAAGTGTCACTTTATCTGCCTAAGCAGACAAAATAGCGACTTTTGCGTACTTTATCTGCCTAAGCACACAAAATGATTGCTCTCTTTCTTTCTTTCTATGTTTGTTCGCCATCTCCTCCGAAGATACTGGACCGATTAAATTGTATGATGGCTTAAAATTTTGCTAATTTTTAGAATTAGTTCGTAGGCCGGTTTTTATTTTCAAAAAAGTACGAAAAAGTTTTAATTTAAATAAACCTTTAAGCAGCGGATCGGAGCATCTGTCGCCGTGGGTTATGGTGCGACAGCTGCTGTGGCCGTGTGCTATTAGCACGGGTGATTCAGTATGTTCATAAATCATTACAGTTGCGCGTTATCTGAACAACAGAGGTTGGCGCAGGGGTACAGTGCTAGCCTGAAATTTACCTGAATACGTTTGCGGATAAAATAGTATATGTTATTCGGAGTAAAAGTGACTTTATGTGGCTTAGCTGAATTATTTGCCTCACTAACGTTCGGCTAAATAAACTTCAGCTTCGCCACATAAAGTATCACATTTACTCCTAATAACATAATCTACTATTTTTATGTTGAAATAAAATCGGTAGGTAATAGTTTTTAGTTAAAGATTAACAGATTATATGAATTTATGTTATTTTTTATAATAAAAGGCCAATTTAACACTATTATCTTGTACTTGTAAAATTTATTGAACTTTGCTCGGCATGGGGAAATCGTAGGCTAGTAACCTTTTAAAAAATCTGATGTGATACACCCACACAACTTCCTTTTACAGTGTTTTTATAACTAGCCAAAAATTTGATTTAAAATTTTTAAGAATTTGTCAAAAATTTTCAAAAATTACAAATTCTGCAAAAACGGTACAAAATAGAGCGTTAGTTGAAGAGACACATTTTCTCTAAAATTTTAAGCTGAA
Organism: Agriotes lineatus; assembly: GCA_940337035.1. Lineage (NCBI taxonomy): Eukaryota > Metazoa > Arthropoda > Insecta > Coleoptera > Elateridae > Agriotes > Agriotes lineatus. Next base: position 11,222 of record CALNHX010004802.1, on the reverse strand, counting down.
TTCAAAAATGTAATAATATACGGGGTGTTCTATATAAAATAGGAGTTAATCGTATAGTATATAATACATATTGCTGGTAGGGCCTGGAAACTTCAGAAAACATTACGGCGCCGACATAGTCTCACTTCGGGTATAAAGCGTCTCGTGCGCATGCGTGAGAATTCGAACTCCGCCTTTAGAAGAAAATTTTAAACATGACCACTTCCCCCTTGGGCGGACGACGCCACCGCGCTTGCGCACAGCTCACCGTATACATGAAGGAGTTGGTTGTGTGTCTCACTTCATTGGTGAGTTTCCCACTCATAGCCGCTAGCAATATAGTAAGTATTAGATATATGGAGTTAATAAAAAAAATAAAAAAAAAATAAAAGAAACCCATTTTAGAAGTATTCAACTGGAAAATCACCAAAATGTAATAAAAATGTGAAGTTTGAACAAATCGTTAGGCCGTTTTTGAAAAAATCGAAAAAAACTGAAAAATCCTACTTCCGGTTATGCGATTTTCTACAAAAGCGTGCTGTCGCATCTACATAGTCTAGTTGTCTGGTACACAAAACTTATATATGAAGTTCAACGCAATACCTCTTTTCGTTTTTGAGATATTCTGTTCAGACACACATACAGACACATAGACCAATGAAAAAAATATGTTTTTTGGGTTCAGCGGACACTGAAACGTAAAGATCCGTTGAAAACTCAATTTCAAATTTTTGGGGTGAATCCAATACTTCCTTTATTGTAAAAGGAAGTAAAAATGTATCGGCTCTTGTGAAAAAAAAAGGGTGGTATTTAACAGTTTACCAAATTTACCCAACCTTTTCGTACAAAAAAATACTTTCGTTTCCCAAAAATACTAAATGCTCACCAAAATTAAGAAAATACATAATCTTAGAGCGACAACCAAAAATTGACATCATGCTAGTCTCTTATATTATTTGTTCCCAAAAATAACTTTCGTTGGCTAAAAATGCTAAATGTTCACCAAATTTTATTCCGCATTTAATTCTAACATGATACCCAGATATTTAATTTTCGTCAGCGTCTTATATTATGTAGCATTTAAAAAACACCATTTCTTTGGCAAAAATACACAATGTTTACTATATTTTATACCACATTCAATTTCAAAAGTATACCCAGATTTATATTTCTTGCTGGCCTAAATATCACTTATAAGAAAAATCTATCGTGTTTTATTAGGTCTTGTTGATTAATGGGGACATAGAAATAAGTCTGAAGAATTCTTAGAAATAAATCAATATCTTTATATATATAATGCTTCTGTACGTCTGTATGTAACTGAACTCCTCCTAACCGGCTGGACCGATTTTGATGAATTTTTTTGTGTTTAAGTGGGTCCCTGGATGGTTTAGATTTACAATTGAACCCGGTAAGTGGCGCTGCAATCGGGTTCTAGGCAATTTAAAAAAAAATTGACGAAATTTCTTTTTTAATTTTTTTAAGATTTCTCGCATATCAAAACATATAACCCCAAAATTTCACCACCCCCAATATTTTTTAAAATTAAAAAAATCGAAAATTCGAATATCGAAAAAACGTTTGCTGAACTCGCTAATAGCAGGCAGCGGGCAGAACAACGTCTGTCGGGTCCCCCAAAATTTCACGCCCGCCCCCCACCACCCCCCAATATTTTTTAAAATGAAAAAAATCGAAAATTCGAATATCGAAAAAACGTTTGCTGAACCCACTGATAGCAGGCAGCGGGCAGGATACGTCTGTCGGGTCCGCTAGTATAGATATAAAAATATAACACAAATTTCACAAAACAAAATTGAAAATTAAATTTATTAAGTTTTTTCATACGGCAATACACTGGTTACACTCACTGTAAAAGCTACCAAACACAGTGTGCGGCTGCAAGCTGAAGCCTGCAAGAAGTTTGTCTGGATCTGGAAGCGACAAGGGGAGATGCTCGAGCTTATTTCATTTTTGGAGTAACAGAATAATTATTTGACGCACAAGTAGTTTTTTCGAGAAAGACTAAATATAAATGGATAGCGCGAATATTTATTATGTGCAGCACGGACGCGTAACTTGAGCGTTCTAAATTTGGTGAACATTTAGTAAAATTGATAGACATATGGAATTTAAAATGTAAGCAATGGTAAAACAATACGCAACATAGCTATTTTAGTGGTGCTGTTCTCATTTTCTGAAGTATAATAATTTGGGTTCCATTAAGATTTTTTGATGTTCATTAAATTTTTTGGTGGACGGCGCTAGGGATGTATGGTTTAATTTGGTGTACATTATATTTGATCCAAAAAAAAAATAACTAGTCATCGCTATTATATGGGCATTTTTTTTTCGTATGAAATGCAATCTAGGAAAAGCATTGCTACTAGATAGAATTATTATTTTTGAAGTGTGGTTAGGTTTCATGTTGACTGGTTGATATCATAATTCTTTTAAATGTAGTACTGTTTGTTCTCAATTCAATACCTATCTAGTTAAAACTAATTTATAAAATCAGATTTCGAGTTTATAATAGGCACAACTAAAATTTAAAATAATTAAACATCAACCACTCAATATGAAACCTAACCTCACTGCAAAAATGATGTACCAACACAAATCAGTCTAGTGATGTAGTGATAATGTTTGTTGCCAATTGGCTATATAACTTTTCGTAGTTAGAGATCCTGTATATAGTTTACTTAACCTATATACAGGTACTCTATCCGTATAGATCCTGTATATAGTTTACTTAACCTATATACAGGGACTCTATCCGTAATTAGGAGGTTAAAGACCGAGTTCAAAAGTTAACGCCAACATAAAAAACTGATGAATTGACGGATTTGAGTAGAATTTAAATTATTATTAGTCTATTACCCAAACTGCCAAATCTATTGCTATTTTTACTTCCTTTTACAATAAAGGAAGTATTGGATTCACCCCAAAAATTCGAAATTGAGTTTTCAACAGATCTTCACGTTTTAGAGTCCCCTGATCCCAAAAAAACATATTTTTTTTCATTGGTCTGTCTGTGTGTCTGCCTGTGTGTCTGTCTGTGAACAGAATATCTCAAAAACGGAAAGAGGTATGGCGTTGAAACTTCATATATAAGTTTTGTGTACTATGTAGATGCGACAGCAAGCTTTTGAAGAAAATCGCATATCCGGAAGTAGGTGTTTACTCTTGTGATTTTTCAGTTTTTTCGATGCTTTCAAAAACGGCTCTAACGATTTTTTTAAACTTTACATTTTTATTACATTTTTAATGTGTATTGATCTGAGATATGTGATTTTCCAGTTGAATACTTCTAAAATGGGTTTCTTTTGTTTTTTTTTATTTTTTTTATTAACTCCTATTTTAAATAGAACACCCGGTATATTATTACATTTTTGAACTCAGCTTAAATAAAAGAGTTGGCAACACTGGTTAGTATGAAAACCATATGTTACTAGTACCAGTACCGGTATTGTAGTCTTCAATAATAATGTTTTTTTCCTGGAACTTGCTTTTTGTTAGATAAAAAGTTAAGGGCATTTTGACGACAATTACACCAAAAGAATTCCAGTAATACTTGGAGTATTAGGTGCGTGATCATTTTAATTTTACTATCGGTTGCGGGTTTCGGATGTGTTGCGCGTTGTTATTCAAATTCCAAACAAGAGGTTATGTCGCGTTTTAGGTCACTACTAAAGCAAAGACAAGAACTAAAGTCTACACTTTACCCTTTTTCTGTGACGTCAGAAATAACAAAACATAGCGTTTAAAACGTATGTCTTATACCGCATTGAAATTCGAGAAGATCGCATAGTTTCCAATTTTCCGGCTTTTCCTTTGGATTTTTCGGAATTTTCCTTTTTGCTAAACCACCTCGGGAGTAAGACGAACACAACAAAAAAAAATCATCCAAATCGGTCAAGTCGTTCTCGAGTTTTTGCATTACTAACACACTAACACACAGCGATTGATTTATATATATATAGATGTAAAAGATGCTCTAAATAGCACATTATTCAAACCAAGACATTCTTGACCTATGTAATGCGACGTTTCTCCTCTTCGAAGAAGTCTCTAACGCTTAATCGCTTGCTTGTTATTGCGCGTTATTTTACTGTCATTTTGGACAAATGTCACATTGACAGTATTATAAAACAAGCCATACTTAAAGCGGACGAGTGGACCTGACAAAAGACTGCAGATTTTTTGTTTCGTCTGGTTCCTTATAGTTAAATAAAGACAGAAAATTGTTACGTTACAGCAAAAGGGTAATGTGTAGATCTTACTTTCAAGTTTCAATGAAGTCACAAATTGTTTACTAAAAAAATTAGTAGAATTGCATGAAAGTTGCAACCGGATATAATCATTTATCTTGAATGCGCTTACTATAAATTTTTTTATCATACCATGCAAGGAATTGCATAAATAATGTAAAGCTGCTGCTCAAACATTCTATTAGTTGACCGTTGAATAATGATTGTAATACTTTTAGAGAGACCTACTTATATACAGAGTGTTATGGAAATGAGTGCAAATATTGTAACCAGTGATAGAGCTCACCAAAATGAATAACTTTTCTATTTAGCGTTTTTCATTTAATCGCATATTTTTTCAACCATTTATCTCCCCTAAATTGGACGAGCCCCTTGGAAAGCAAATCTAAGTTAAAGGTGAACGACACAAGTATATTAAAACCTTGCACAAAAAACATGCGGTCAATAACTTACCTACCTCAATTGATAAAGTACGTTGGTGACCAAATGTGAACTAAAAGTTTTATCAGTACCTTTGCAGTTTTTGTTGGTTTGCATATCAAAGAAATGTTTTTTGTGTTTTGTGCCATTAAATTAAAAGTTATTCCATAGGCGGGTATGCATTTTTAGAGTAAAATTGTTTTGAATTTTAACTCAGTTCTGAGGGCGTTTTCTAAAAAATGATAAATGGAGAAGTTGTTTATTTTGAGAGTTCTATTACCGGTTAAAATATTTGCACTTATTTCCATAACACTCTGTATATATATTTTTAAATGTGTAAAATTCTATTGAGTTATTGAGTTAATTGGTTGCAGGATATTAATCCCTTGTTTACATATACAAATGTAGGCTGGCAACTAAGTCATTACTAAGGCTTGGGGGCTTAGGTTGTAAAAAACTTCCTTTTAGGTACCTAAAATAGGTTACCAAAAACCAGGGCTAGGTATTTAAAATAGGTTACTAAAAATTTAAAAAGAACAAAATCTAAACATTAAACTAAATTTATTTGCTACTGATAGCATAACAAGTAAAAAATTTTAAAATTTTCTGGCGTAAATGCGTATCATTTATCTGTGAATATATTTTTCAGCTATAAAAAGCTAAGTTTATCTTCTACAGAAATAGGCAACTGGTACAAATTTGTAAATGAACCAATTAATAGTATCTATAGGTTTGTCGGGCTGTTCATTATTTGAAGTTTTAGTACGTTTTTCATAAACCCATATCCTGAATCTGTCTCCAAAACGATAGTTAATTTTTTAAAAGCATATTTGATTGGTTTGCCAGAAGTCCCTTTCAAACAATTTTGAATTTTATTAATTATATCCATTGAATCCGTTAACACGTGTGACTCGTGTTATACTTTTGGAAATACTGAAGTATATTGTTGCTGGTATTGTAAGTTTCTGTCACATTCGAGACTAGTACGTTAACTTTTGTATCAGTCTGGTACAAACTGACACAAAACTTAACCTGGAGACCTAGACTGACAGTGCCACCAACAATACACTTCAGTACTGCCAAACGTATAACACGAATTGCACCATTTTAAACGCAAATAATTTAGGAGTATTCTTTAATAATCAAAAGTTCTTGTTCAGTACACACAAAATATATACAATGTACGGCCGGTATTCGCTTTTATGTCCTTGCTAGATCACATGTCTACCTGACAGACTCGACCGTAATGTATTAACTCGGCAATAAATGCTCAGCTACCGGCCTAATGTCGCAAATAGCTATTATATACAGTAAGTCTTGTTTCAGCGATTTATGTTGAAAACTAGTTTTAGCCTTCTAAATGCACATTGCAGTATCTTCAAATGGCATTACGACCTATATTTAAAAAAAAATGTATGCGAGTTAAATCTTTGACCGTGGGCCAAGCAAATAATGTAGATTAGATCTAAGTAAAATATTTTCAAATCATTACCACACTTCACCTTATACGCTGCTCCATCCGTGACCAATAATTTTACTCGGGTGTGATGTATTCCAATTGGTCATAATCTTTCTGAAACCCCATTATAAATATTAACAAAAAACGTGTTATTACTGTTAATCTATTATTTAAGGTTAGTATGCACGTTGTGACTATTGTACCAACTGCGGACTGAAAATTAACAGATATATTAATTAGGGATGTCGGCGGGTACCCGGGTACCCGGGTCGACCCGGGTAATAGTCAACCCGGGTATATTTTCAGGACCCGGGTACCCGACTAGTAAATTATGTAATGCACAAAAACTCAGCCTTTTTCGGAGAAGATAATAAAAACTTAAAAAGAATAGGAACAAGTTCTAGAAAAACACAACAATGCAGTAATAACAAGAATCAACCCATCCCATACCACAGAATGTTGATTATTGTTTCATGTAAGGAAATAAATCCGCTTCACAGAAATATTCAACCCGTCAATAGCACCATTAAATCGCATCAGTATTGGTTGAACTAACATAAACATCATCTGTGTGATGTTGATGCTGCTACCAATTTCGCATAAAAAGTCACGTACTTGAATTTGATAACACTTGGAAGTCTGAAAATATTTAGGACGACTTGCAGTTTGAATTGGCGAGTAGGTACTATTTCAAATTAGTTCACTTGAAAACTCGCGGCATTAAAATGCTTAGAGCATACAGTTTGAACATTGTATGAAACTACAAAAGTACAAACAAATACGAAAACAATATCATAAAAAAATCGCCTGTATGAAAATATTTTCATTCGCCAGAAAATAATAATGCAAAATGTAAATTCTTCGGGTACCCGAGGGTACCCGGGTACTGCTTTCGGGTACCCGGGTTTGATTTTAGACCGGGTACGACATCCCTAATATTAATCTAAATAATAAGAAAACAGAAAAAATTAAACAACCTATTTCAGGTGTTATAACTTCTGAGTTTAGGTTAAAAAAACTTGAAATAGGTATTATAGGTAATATCAAATTCCTATTAAATGGTAAGATTTTTCGTGAAACGAACTTATATAGAGCTATTTATCTTATACCTACAATAGTCAGAAAAGGTATTTTACCTAGAATCCGGGCCTTAGTCATTACTGATCTGTACGGTAATAGTCCATTACTGTACATGGCAACTGATAAACGATTACTATAAGAATCCCATATGTATACAGTGTGCCCCACCAAATTGACTTTGCGATGGGTGTAATGAATCAAACATTTTTAGTATGGCTTTCGTCTTTTATGGTCTAGGCCTGCTTGGTATAAAATGGATTTTCACCAAATTACAGTTCAGATGAGATCCAGTTGGTAGTTAGCTTAAGAAGAATATAAATCATTGTAGGTAAAGTGGTCTTTCTGGTAACTCTATCCGAAAATTTTATTAAAATAAAATTTATTAAATTAAACATTATAGCCATACAGTGAGTTTCATGAAAAATGTAAAATTGTACTTTGCTTAAAATTTTTTAAAAAGAGTAACAATTCGAAATTATCTGAATAAATATTATGAAAGGGTGGAATTCTGTGCTAGTTTGGGTGGGACACTATTTAAATATATTTATCTACTTTGCGTTCGTACTGAGGCTATAATAAAAATACTAAAAAATTTCGTTTTTTTGCTTAAAAAAGTGGCAAAGTAGATAAAATACTGTATGATACCTCGTTTATAAGGCATTTTGTAGCACTTACTCCTTTAGGGCACTCCTCGCTTCGCTCGTCGTACCCTAAATCCGTGCGTGCTACAAAATGCTTCTTATAAAACTCGTATCATAATATACTATTTTTAGTTGTTTTAACTGAAATTGTTCACTATAATTAAATAGTAATTTGCAAAACTAGTTTTGAAAGTCATACTTTGAAATGAATGAAAAAAGGGACTTTCAAAACATGTTGTACACGTAGTTTTTGTTAGTGTACCTGTATAATACTTTAGTAAGAGTAGAGCAAATAGCAAAAAATTTTGGAAAATTTTTTCATGGCTACCAAGATTTAATGATATATTGAAAAACAAGGTTGGTAAAACTGACAAACGAGTTGTCAGTTTCATCAAATTCGAAGTTAGCAGGTTAGGTTTTGCGTCAGTTTTGACACAGACTGACACAAAACCTAACCTGCTAACCTTGAATTTGATGAAACTGACAACTCGTGTGTCAGTTTTACCAACCTTGTTTTTCAATATATCATTAAATCTTGGTAGCCATGAAAAAATGATCCAAAATTTTTCGCTGTTTGCTCTACTCTTACTAAAGTATTATACAGTTACACTAGTTTTTGTTGCATAATAGTGACCTCTTATAACTCGAAATGTAGTCGAAAAAGACTTCCGAATTTACAACTGTCAAATTGACATTTCATAACATATTTTATCCGCAAACATCATAAAAGTGACAACTTATGTGTCTTTATTGACAAGGTAAAAGTGTCACTTTATCTGATTAAGCAGATAAAATAGCAACTTTTGCGTACTTTATGTGCCTAATCACATAAAATCGTTGCTCTCTTTTTTTCTTTCTATGTTTGTTCGCTATCTCCTCCGAAGATACTGGACCGATTAACTTGTACCGGGTGGCCATAAATATCTGAGATCGCGGTAGTCATGCAATTAGCACTTATAAATGTTGGTTAGCATTATATTTCAATTACGATAAGTATTGGTACCTATGTAATGTAATAAAATGCAATAAGAGGAGGAGAATGTGCCCCAAATTCTGCAGTTTAGCCTACGACTCGATTATAAAAATATCCTGTTCTAACTCCAGTACTTATTGCAATCTGTAATAATTTTTGACAGATAGGAATTTTAGTTGTGATGACATTAATGACATTTATGGCCACCAGGTATGATGACTTAAAATTTTGCTGATTTTTAGACTTAGATCGTAGGCCGGTTTTTATATTCAAAAAGAGTACGAAAAAGTTTTAATTTAATTAAATCCTTTAAGCAGCGGAGTGGAGCATCTGTCACCGTGGGTTATGGTGTGACAGCTGCTGTGGCCGTGTGCTATTAGCTTGGGTGGTTCAGTATGTTCATATATCATTATAGTAGCGCGTTATTTAAACAACCGAGGTTCGCGCAGGGGTAGAAATGCACCCTTTTTTTAAAAATTTATTTTAATGAAATTTATCTGAATAAGTTTGTGGATAAAATAGTACAGTAAAACCTCGTTAAGTCGGACTAGCCGGGACCGCGGCCGATCCGGCATATCGAAAATCCAGGTTAGGCGGAAAGAGAGCAGAAAAAAATGAAAATATACATTTAATAATTTCCGTTATTATGGAGAAAAACACTTTTAAAATATTGACATCACAATACAACAAAAAAATGCAATTGTTGATTGTACAGGTATGTATGTATGTCTAATTGTTGCGGAAAAAGCTTGTTAATTTCTGTTTACGTTTTTCCTAAACCGGTCCGGGTTACCCGGAGATCCGACTTAAAGGGGGCCGACTTAACGAGGTTGTACTGTATACGTTATTCGGAGTAAAAGTGATACTTTATGTGGCGAAGCTGAAGTTTATTTAGCCAAACGTTAGTGAGGCAAATAATTCAGCTAAGTATCACTTTTACTCCTAATAACATAGTCTACTATTATTTTAATACAATTTTCACATAAAATTTCCAGAAAGACCACTTCAACTACAATGATTTTTATTCTTCTTAAGTTAATTCTGCCGATTGGGTCCCATCGGAACAGTAATTTGGTAAAAATCAATTTTATACGCAGCAGGTGTAGTCTCAAAAGACAAAAGACACTAAATATTTTTTGATTTATTACACCTATCACAAAGTCAGTCTGGGGACACATTGTGGAATATACAGTGTGTCCCAGGATTGATGTTACAAGAGGTGAGATGGATTAAAAATTTTTGAATTTTATTTTAAGGTTCTGGGATTCGGTCCTGCTTGGTTTGAAAAGAATTTTAAGAATATTTTCAGTTTTTGAAAAACAAGTAGGCCTTGACAAGGAAGCGAAAACTATTTTATTTTCAGGTAAACTACCCTTTTTGTTCATGATACGGCAAAATTTTATTAAGAAAAGTTGTTTATAATGATAAATTATGGCCCCATGCAAAATTTCAGAAAGATCTGTCGACTTAGAAAAAACCGTTAGTTTTTAGATAATTGTATTTTATTTTCAGGCAAACTACCCTTTTTGTTCATGATACGGAAAAATTTTATTAAGAAAAGTTGTTTAGAATGAGAAATTGTGACCCTGTACAAAATTTCAGAAAGATCTGTCGACTTAGATGAAACCGTCATTTTTAATAAATGCAATTTTTTTAATCTAAAAAATAACGGTTTAATCCGAGTCGACAGATCTTTTTGAAATTTGGTACAGGGCCATAATTTTTTATTCTGAACAACTTTTCTTAATAAAATTTTGTCGTATCATGAACAAAAAGGATAGTTTACCTGAAAATAAAATACAATTATCTAAAAAATAACGGTTTTTTCTAAGTCGACAGATATTTCTCAAATTTTGTATAGAGTCATAAACTATCATTCTAAACAACTTTGCTTAACAAAATTTTGCCGTATCATGAACAAAAAGGGTAGTTTACCTGAAAATAAAATAGTCTTCGCTTCCCTGTCAAGGCCTACTTGTTTTTCAAAAACTGAAAATATTCTTCAAATTCTTTTCAAACCAAGCAGAACCGAATCCCAGAACCTTAAAATAAAATTCAAAAATTTTTAGTCCATCTCATTTCTTGTAACATCAATCCTGGGACACATTGTATATAACTTTTGTTATATTATCTTTGTACATTTTTACTTCCTTTTACAATAAAGGAGATATGTATCAATTCACCCCAAAAATTCGAAATTGAGTTTTCAACAGATTTTCACGTTTTCGAGTTCCCTGATCCCAAAAAATATGTTTCTGTTCATTGGTGTGTCTGTTTGTTTGTCTGTGTGTGAACAGAATATCTCAAAAAGGAAAAGAGATATGACGTTGAAACTTCATATACTGAGTGCTTCAGTTTCACTTAAGGTGGGAACATAGGGAAATAGCATGGGAAATTGTATA